>CAFUXE010000752.1:529671-550993 GCA_903364295.1 Serranus cabrilla | reverse complement strand
AGACACACACAGACACACACACACAGAGACACAGATAGAGATAGAGACCAGCAACAATTGCTGGTTTTTCTTTTCACTGGATTCACACAGTATCCCCTTTGCTTCTCAGTGTCCTTGTGAGTTAATTTCCCATAACCTCACAGCACTCAGGGACTCACATATTCCTGGGTGACAGCTGTGAGCTTGATTTATTTACTTCTACACTCCTTCTGTCACTGCCTACTGCTCAGCCTTAGCGCAAACACATACCTCGTTTCCTCAACAGAGCTGGAAATTTCCACAATCCGGAGTTCAAGCTGACACTCAAAACATCTTCCATCCAATAATGATCCATTTGTCAATTAAAGACTTAAGCTAGGAACTTGACATCACACAAGAGGAGACAGATACTGAGATAATTGTGTGGTGCAGTCTTCAATAACTGCTTTCACAGAAGGGGAAGACTGTAAAGGGAAAAAAAAGTACTCCGTAGGATGTAGCCAAGCCCTTTTTCCCTCGTTATCAGAGTCCATAATTATCTCTTCAAACAGCATTGCCCAGGAAGTTACAGCAATTACAACCGTCTGCGCCACCAAGGTTTACAGCAGATATGTGAAGGATGACAATCATTTCTACACTCATGCCACTCATCCTGAGCCACGTCTCAGATTTGATGATGAAGTCAGGTTGAGAAATTGAGCAAAAACAAACTGTGTATGTTCATAAAAGAGGAAGAGATAAGCTCACGGACCGCAGCTATAAAACCACACGGCACTACTTTCCCCTTCTCACTGTTGTTGTACAGTTTTCCTCGGGACAAAGTGCATCTTTATAGTTAAACACGGTGAAATAAGATCTGAGCAACGTGAGAGAAAACACACATCAACCAAAGCAGCACATGTCTGTAAAAGCTGTGGAAGAAGCACCTCACTTCCTTAATGCTGCATCATATAATCCCTGGACATTATGCATGATTTTATTCCAGCACATCGACTTGCACCACAATATGATAATATGAGTGTGACTGGTACTCACCAGTGTCAGCAGTCAGGTTATCAGTGGAGGCAGTGGACAGGCTGGCACTGCCCAGGCCCCGCAGAGATGAAGTAGGACTCTCTACTGAACCTTGTTGGCTGCAGCGGTCCAGCTCCATGTTGCTGCCACTCATCCTACTGCACACTCTGTAACGGAGAACACAACAGAATGTGATGAGACAAAATAACCATATCTTTTAATATTTTTTCAGTGTCTGCATTGCTGACATCGTTGCCAAACATCAGCCTTGCCAAGAGAAGTGTCCCCTGGTAGTTAGTCTGGATGTTTTCTGCTGAAACTGAATATTTTCTTTTTGTGCAGCTGCTCATAAACGTGGAACAACTTCACTTCCCCTTGATGTTTTCTTATCTGCACTAATGAGTCCACGTAAAAGAGCACACATGACTTTTCATGATAAATGACGAACAAGTACAGTCAGGAGTAGTTTCACTTCCTTGTTCGATAGAGGCACTTCTTGATTCGGTGTTGGTTTAGAACTGCAACGAACAAGCCTCACTAAAAACAAATGAAATCATCGTATGGCATGTTATGAGGGTGATGAGGGCAAGGCTGCTGTGCTTGTTTCTAGCTCCCCTTCTTGGAGACAGTGAACTGCCTCAGGCACATAACTAATAGACTCATACCATGCCACAAGATAGATTTCAGATTTGAGCTGGGTGACGTGATTTTTCAGCGTGTATAATTACAGTTTTAAATATGGGTCCATCTGTAACTCTTTTTAGTCTATTTATATTGCATTCTAACAACAAAATAATTTTGTGTTTTGGATGAAAATTGTAGGAGAGACAATGTAACTGGATTAAGTTGCTTTAAAGGGGAATTCAACCAATGTTACACATCAAAGTCTGTTTACAGGTTTTAGCAAGCGCTCCTGCATAAAAAAAAGCTCTTGCATAAAAGCTGTCAGCTGAGAAATCCTCTCATGTGACGTTAAGTGATACCAGCGTCAAAATAATAAATAATCTGGGGGTTTGGAGTTAGAGAGAAGTGAGCTGAACAAACTTTTGCTCGTCATCGTCGCTTGAGGTTACATTAGCACACCTGTGTCTCCAACCACACTGTCAGTAGTCAAGTTGCATCGTAGGCACTAGATGTGGACAAAAGAAGAAGAATGTGTGGAATAAAAGCCACAAACTGGCTCTATTAATGTTAGTTACACAGCTAAATCTATCTATACCAGACCAAATGGCAGCAGGGCACCCTAAGGGGGCCAGGGGTTAAAACACCTAATATGTGCTGCAGTGTTCTTGGTTTGCAGCCCGCTGGGGGCCTTTGCTGCGTGTCATTTCCTATTTCTCTCTCCGCTCGTTTCCTGTCATCTCTCTGCTACAGACTATAAATAACAGTATATAATGCCACAGCAATATTTGAAGAGTCTGTAGCAGTAAAAGCCCTGAGGATACTGGATTGACAGTCTTTTTTATTGCTTATTAACAAATCTTTTTATTTGTAAAAGAAAGACTGAGTCATTTTGTCTTTCAAAAGTTACATACCTTTGCTTTATTTCTTTTTACCTCCTGGAAAGAAGCTTTGCATTCTCGTTTCCACCGTTTTAAGAAAGAAGCTTTGCATTCTCCTTGCTCAGTTTGCCTGACTACCATGATGGCCACTTATAATACCAATGAAAACTGTGCATGAGCAGACTTCCTAATCAAGGTGGCCAATTAGGCTGAGTGACAGCCATTCACTTGTCTCATTATACCCGCTAATGGCTCAGGGAAGCATCCCATCGCTTCATCTCTCTTTCCTCCCTTCCATCACAAAATGACTCGTCTATCCATCTATCTGCCGGCCCCCCGACTTCAATTCCACCATAAATCAGCAGAACAAACAGATGAGGAGGAGAAAAGGAGAGGAGCACAGGGGGGGAAGACAAAGGGTTAGGTATTCTCTCTGGGCAGTTAGCTAAAGGATCCGCTATCGTTTTACAGACAAAAGAGCGGTGATGAAAGGCGGTGGAAAACGCTGAGGCAGAGGAGAAATGGTAATGGGCGCAGGAATTATGAGGCTACGTGCATGTGTGCGCCTGTGCATGTCTCACTCTAGATCTCTCAGATTTGTATCCAAAACATGAGATTTTCCTTGGTGAAAGAATGTCATTGCTTATGTCCTGCGGGAGGATGTGCACGGATGAACGAGCCCTCTGGGCAAGGGCATGCAGAAAAGACCTTGACTTAGATTAAGACTGCATGAAAGAAGCGTTTAGGGGCTGTGACTAACATTTACTATCATAACAGATTCATCTAATGGTTATTTTCTTGATTGACTGATTCATTTTCTGGTCTATAAAATGCCCATCAACCCAAGGCAACATCTTTTAACGGCTGTTTTGGCCGATTAACAATTCAAAACCCCAATTTTCTGTCATTCTTATAATGTCAGACAAGGAATCAATTATACTTTTTCCATAATTAGAGCCTGACATACTATCTGTTGACAGATACTATCAGCTGATATTGGCCTATCAAAGGAATACTGGTATAGGTGTATATGCTGTCTGATATATACCATTAAGAAAACTTTTTTACATGATATATAACACAGAAAATGTTGCTTGGTGTGATTAAGAAATGGCATTTGCTCTTAATTTTTGTAATGCTGCTCAGGCTCTTGCCATAATATTTTCAATTAATATTCTGTTGGCCGACTACTTGACTAATCAATTCAGCACTACAGTCATTTATCTACAATCATAATAAAAAAAAAAAAATTCCAAAATGATGACGTCCCAAAACAAAAAGCACCATTCATCAGGATTTTATCACTCCACTTGGAATGCCCCGTTTCAGCCTAAACATCTATTAATAAACAGCTTAATTGCTTATTTCCTCAGAATAGATTTAATCACTTCCTCGGCTAAAACAAGGTCGGCGTGAGACATGAACCCGTCACACGAGGTTCGTTTTCTGCAATCGGTCCGACAACGACAGAAAACCCAGATTTAGAATGTAAACAATCATGCTACAGTAAGAAACACACTGGATCTGTTGACACACAAGCTATTCTGACATATGTGTGTGTGTGTGTTATTAATAAAGTTGTGTGAGAGGAGCTGGGGGGCAGATTTTAAAAAGGGATCAGATTGGGGTTACAGTTAACCAGCTACAGATAGCAGTGTGACGGTGTAAAATGAGACCCAGACTAAACTGCCGTGTTGTTGTTGTTGTTGTGGATCAGGTTCACACAACTGGTTTGACTTCCTGGCTCGTATTTAGGTCCTTGACATAAATATACTTATGGCTATGAAATATGATGACATGTATCGTCAAAACAATATCACAATATCTATCATATATATGTTTCTGAATCAATTCTATCGCAATGCGTTACGGCAATATTTCTATGTTGTGATCACTAACAAAGGTTTTTTATTTGTTGAGTGTTTAATTCCCACAGAAGTATACAAAAACAGGCTTTACCATGTAATTCATATAGACTATCTATTTACTGAATTGCCAGAAAATCACAATATGTTTGTATGGTAAATGAGATGTGAAAAGACCTAGAAAATATTGCCCAGTTCTTCATATCCTGTATAAATAAGGGCATCACAATTCTTCCCATCCACATGTTGATTAGAGTTTTGATTTTAGGGTCATGATTTGATTCATTCAATTAGTTTTTTTATTTTTAAGTACCGACCACTGGCATTTTCAAATTATTTTTTTAAAAGATATCCTGCATGGTTTTAAGTGTGACATGACATATTTTTTTAATGTACCATTCAAAGGTCATATGGTCAAATTTTCACGTTTTTGCTGATCTTGCATTTGATTTCTAAACTGAAATTAATTCTTATTTCAATAGATGTTTGATTTAGAGTTATATTATGACATGCCTATGTCTAAGAATGCTGTTTAAAGATGGCATTGAATCTTTTTGGTGTGCAAATATACACAAAAGTACTAATGCATATTTGCTCTCCAGGGCTTTTTTTTAGACAATAACCTATTTAGAGTAAAGTTTAAGAGCATAAAAAGTAATGAAATTAAATACTGTCACCTGATCACAGCCAATGCATGAATGCTGACACTTAATTCCAGGTTTTTTTACACTGAGGTGGAGTCAGGTATGTACTCGGGTGTAGATGTTATCATGAACATTGTACTGTGTAATGCAATCTGCCACAATAGCCATGCAACATACACAACCTTTAAGAAGCTCACAGTGTTTCAATGAGACATAGAGGAACTGACTGAACGGTATTTGCATTGGAAAATATAATAAGGTGTTTGTTTTGTGTTATAAAAAGTAGCATTTATTGCACTGCTGGTATTTTGAATTGCATTATATTGTGCATGTGATCTGTTACGACACAGTGCAGAGAAGAATGGCATGCATTGTCTTTCCAATGACTGTAGGATAGTTACCATGGCTATATAGCCATATAAGCCACGTCTTTGAAACAAAGATCCATTAATGTTTGACACCAATCCTTGTTATCTTTTGCACGCTGCTCCAGCCTTGCCTTGTTATCTTCCACTCCGTCAGCTATCTCTTGCCCTTACTCAGTGCAAACCACTTTCATTTATTTGCCCCACATCACATAAAGCAACACACTTTGTTCTGAATCAATCATCCTATTCATCTTACAACTCCTTCAATCCCACCAACAGGATGGGCTCAAATAAAAGAATAAAAGATAATCCAGGCAGAAATGGATTAGAGGAGATTAGAAGAGCAAAAGGCAGGGTGTGAAAGAGGGGGGAAATAAAGAATGAGCAAAAAGTTGAACACAAGCCATCTGCCACTGAGCCGTTCAAAGCCAACTCTGAATTTTGATTACTGAGACTCATGACAGAGGTGTAAAAATTAAGCCTTCCTTTCTGAAACGCACTCTGCAACCATTTCCCTGTGCAAACAAGAGACTCACCACTTCTGTTCACAGATCTAATGATGGTTCATGTGAGACTCTTACGAGGACACGTATGAGAAAAAGATGCCATCAGGTGCCTACCTCATGCTGGACAGGCAAAGGTCCTTGTCCGGCTGGTGGGCGCGAAATGCCCCTGGATCAGACTGGTGGCTCCCTAAAGCCCCGCCATGTGTAGTAACACAACCCTGGCTCCACGCGAGTCATATGTGTATTTAAAGTCCCTCCCAGCAGGCAAAGCAACAGCACCCATTAGATGCGCAAAATTTAAGCACCCATATCTCATATATAGCATTCACTCATTGACCTGGTAGTTCACTTTGGACGGCGACAAGATGCTATCTGTCCTGCTGCACAGAGGGATCAGGAGGCTCAGTGGAGGGAGGGGCGGCACGTCTTGGAACGATAGAGCAAAAGGCGATTCAAACCCAAGTCAGACTCAGTGGACTTGAATCCACATGTCTGATCTATAAATTCTACTTCTATTGGTGGCAACCGCCGGCCAGACTGGGACAGTTTGGGAGTTGCCAGGGGCAACAATCTGTTCACTAATGCCCCTCCCTTTGGCAACCTTCACTGACCAGCGGACACGCCTTCCCTGTTAAGGACTACCTACACACACACTCATGCATGACACAGGCACAAGCGCAAATACACAAACCTCTTTTTATCTTTATAGGCAAGCCTTTTTATAAACCCTGATCCCCGTCTTATGTTTTGGTTTGTTTTAGCCTGGTCTGTCTGTCAATGTGCTATTTATTTATTAAATATACTTCTACTGTACCTGTTCGTGTTTCTTGTGTGTGAAGCGTTTTGTAAGTGTGTAAAAAAAGTGCCATATACATAAATTAAGCTTGACCCTTAGGCTGATCCACCGCATGATACGTAGGTTGAACTGTTATGAGGATAAGATACAATTTGGTGTTTTCCACTGTGATCAAAGGCTCCGAGAGGCAGATTTTTCCAACCATCTGTGGCTTTTAAATGATTCAGCACATCAAAATGCTGCTTCGCAGGGTGCATGTGCATGTGTGTCTTTGTATTCTGAATGTTTTCCATTCATGCCACACGTGATTCCCTTTCTGTCAATAATAAACATTTCCATGCAGTTCTGAATGCTTTGCAGATAGGGCTGCAACTAACCGTTATTTTCATTATTGATTAATCTGCTGATTACTTTCTTACATGCTTATCTTGTCATTAAATGTCAGAAATGAGTGAAAATGTCCATCCCAGTTTCTCAAATGACAAGGTAATGTCTTTAAATATGTTGTTTGATCAGTCCAAACCTCAAAGATAAAAGATATTCAGTTTAATGTGATATACAACAAAGAAAAACAGAAAATCTGCAAATTTGAGAGGCTAAAAACAACATTTCTGTTGCCATCTTTGCATTAAAAAAAAATGGTCAAAATAGTTGGGAATTCATCAATTAGTTAAATAACCATTGCAGCTCTGTCTGCAGATACGTTTTAGATTCTGACTCACTGCAACACTTTGTCATTGAGTTTCCTGCACATGCCTGGTGCCTGGGGACACTTGTTGATTAAATAAACTAAACCCGCTGATAAACTTGGAAAGCCACAACTGTCGCTGGCTGGCTCGAGGCGTGTTCCCACATAAGTCACAACAAGGTGTATTTTTATCAGCGCAGAATGTCGGCAATGTCATAACAGCAGAGATGGGTCCTTACTAGAATTACCACAAACATAAGGGCCCTTGAAATGCGATCAGCAATCTGTGTTTTTGACAGTAAAACACTCCCCACTCAGCTTTTGCTGACTCCAGCAGCTCAAGATGGCAGAACATCTGTTGGTCTTGAGGAAGTCACGGTGGTGTGTTACACCTCGTCGTGCCGTCCCAGACAAAGCAAAGTTTATTTTGAGGAGATCATTGGATGCTCTAATAACTGCAACACAAGGCCTCTTCTCTGTTTCTGCTTTGGTGTAGCTGACTCAGTCAGCGGAGGGTATTCTTAGCCTCATGCAGACTCAGGTCAAAGCATGTGTGCAAATGTTACTGCTAATAAATGCCTATGTAGGCTAGGAGGCCTGAGTACAGTAAATCACAATACTGGGCAATGAGAGTCTTGAAAGAGGGTGAACATTTATCAGTCTGCACATCCTGTAAGTGATAAAATCAAATACTGTTACTTAGCCTTAAAAACAACCTGTAAGTTTCAAGAATTTAAAGCACATGCCACCAGTGCAAACATGATAATTTCTTTTCTCAAAGATGCATCTGAACACCTGCTAATGACATCTCTCTCCCTGCAGGACAATATCAATGGAACAAAGGCTGATTTTTTTTTTTATAGTTCTGTCTTTTGTGCTGCAGCCAAAACAAATTTACAGCAACGTGACACAGCAGGGGACTCTTTAACAGACCCATTTTGTGTGTTAATTAGAACTGAAAAAGTCACATTACTAGCATGAATAGAACAAGGCATGCATTGAGGAATATGCCCGAACAGTTTGAATGATCACAAGCCGCAAGAATGGAGGCTGATTCAAGGCTGAATAATGATGCTGTGAAAGGAGAAGGCACAGTAAGATTCACACAGCAGTGAGATGCATGCATGTGCACTGTCACAGCCAATATACTCTGTATTCCTTACATATACCGTTCCATCAGAGAGTAAAAAGCATTTATGCATTTAGACTAAGTGCATGTTGTAAGTGCTAAATTATGGAATATAATGAAACCATAGCGCCATGGCTGAATTACAGTCCCATTAGTTCTAATGCAAGTCACAGGTAGGAGATCGAAGCACAGGCACGCAAACATGAGCTATTATGGGAAGTTCAGGTTTGATAAATGCATAGCATTCATCTTACAGCAAGTGTTTAGTGTGTAATTAAATATCTATAAGACTTTTTCTTTTACATAGCTGCCTTAGAGTAAACAATATTTAAGACCAACCCTTCCTCAGGGTTGCAGGTATATTTATTGTCCTTTACCGTTATTTAGCGTAAAGATTATTATGAGAAATGTATAAGGGGTAATTTGTTGCAAATTACATGGGAAATCTTAGCGACACCGATTCTTTTCAGCTGCATTAAATACAGTTTTAAAAAAAATAGTTGGTGGAGTCTTTAATCTAGAGAAAATGTTTTTCGTTCAGTGGTCAAAGCTTCCCAGTTTTCAAGAGCTGCTCACTTTTCATTTCTTCATATAGTAAACAGAATATTTTTATGATTTGTTTCTATTGGCGAAATTGAAGCCTCACACCTACACTTCCAACCTCACTTCTAATTTAAATTTTGTCATCATCTCTCACTGACAACATGATCAACTGATAAAGATGAACCCATAGTGATATTAATCAGAAATTTTCTGAGATTAACCAAACATAGTCCGACCCAGATCCAGTAGTAGTGTTCTATAGCATGTTTGGGGGTTAATAATTGGATGTGTTAAAGTCAAACAAAAAGTTCTTTGTTATTCTTACCTGTGCAGTTTCTTAGGTGGGGGTGGTGGTGGGTTGGGCTCATTGTTGGCAGCTCCCTTTCCTGCTGCCAGCAGCTCTGATGAGCCGCCATGCAACGGCTGCTTGGACGGCATGCTCCCGTTCTGCTTGCCCTCCTCCTCTGCACCGGTGCCCTCAGTCTCCCCCTGACAGGCACCATTGTTGGCAGTCGGGGGGGCCGTGCCTGGCTCTGTCATCGGAGGGGGGCTGCTGTGGGCCTTGCAGTCCCTGGCCTCCTTCCAGACAGCGGCACCATTGACCAGGCCTGTCACCCGAGAGGTTGTCCCAGAGTTGGCCGACGACTTCTTCTTCTCCCCCTCTTTCCGCTCTCTCTCATCCTCCTCTTCCTCTTCCTCAATGCGGCAGTTCCAGCCAGAACTGTGGTGATGGGGCTTGTGCCAGCGCTCGGACGTGTGGGTCTCTGTGTGGACCTTGAAGTGGCCCTCTCTAGCAGAGACGAGGAAAAGCATGGGGAGTTCGGGGAGAGGGACGGGAGATGAAATGGACGGTGAGAGGCTGGAGGTGCCGAGTCTGGGGAGATCAGGAAGAGGGACAGGAGAAGACATAGAGGGCGAAAGGCTGGAGGTGCCCAGTTTGGGAGAACGGGAGGTCCGTTTTGGGGGAATGGGTGGGCTAGACTGAGGCTTCGGGTGCAGACTTTGGGCTTCTGTGATCAAAGAGGGTGCACTGTGGCTGGGGCTGGGCCAGCGGAAGGCCGGGCTGCTGGGGTCTTTACGTGCTGTGGGGCTGAAGTTGCAGTGGGTGCTGATGGCTGAATCTGGACTGCTCAGGAAGAAAGTCCTGTTGTTCTCCTCTGTGTGAGCAGCCATGACAGTGATAGTGGCCCGCTGAGTCTCTCCTGAGAGCTCAGAGCCCTGGGATGAGTTCTTAGTCTGGTTCGGGGACACAGGATGGGACTGCACCCCATTTTCTTGTGGCCTGCGCTTTTTCTTGGTGCTCTCTGCATAAATGGGTTCTGAGTCTTGCTGTCCATTGGGAGAGTTGGGAGCTGACTGTGAGCTGCCCATGTTTGGTGGGCTAAAGGGGCTCCCTGACCTAACTTGCCTTCCTCCTCCTGACCCCTCTGCCCCAGGAAGTGAGTCTGTACTGCTACGATAAGAACTAGAGGAGTCTGACAGGCTGGTCTGTTCAGACAGGACGGGAGGAGAGTGGAGGGATGGCGGGGAGTTGTGACTAATAGTGTCCACACTCAAGGCTGTGGTGGTGGAAGCTGTAGAAGTGCTGGATGTTGTAACAGTAGCAGCACTCCCACTGCTGATACCATTGCTATGAACTGTGCCAGGACTTGTAGGGACAATATCCACAGATAAATCCACAGATGCCTGACGGGACTCCTGACAGTTTGCCCTGGGAGTCACACTAATTCCATTATAAGTGCTCTTGGTTTTAGTGGTGGTTGTACTCTGCTGCCTACAGGTGTCACCGTTGGCGTTCTTCTTCAAACTCTGAGAACTTCTACCCTCCTCCTGGGTGACAAATATGTTGCTGATGATCATGGAGTCTTTAGGCAGGATGCTAGGGGATAAGGAAGACAGAGAAAAGCAGTTGTTGTAGTCCATCTTGTTTTCCGGACTCTGCAGAACCGCCTCTCTGTGGGCCTTGTTGCAGCCGTTATTGTCGATGTAGAGGGACGACAGGCCCAAGAGCTTCTTCAGGCCGACTGGGCTCTTTGTGTTCTCCTGAAACATAAAATCGTGCATTACAGAACAGAAACATCACTCTGAACAGAAATAAACTGAGGTTTGTTTAAGACAATCACCTGCTCTATGTTCATGTTGACGTCAGTGATTGACTCGTTGGTGTCAAGGCTCATCATAGTGGGCTTAACAGCGATGGTTGGCTTGCTGTAGGGTGAAGGTGCCGTTACTCCAGTTTCTTCATCGCCTCCCAGGATGCTCTTCAAACAAGCGGCTGGCACACTGCCATCCAGGCCGCCGACAGTCTTGTGGTGCACACTGAGCGGGTGGAAGCAGTTCTTACAAGAGCCGGGTTTCCACACGTGTTCTGCAAAGTCGCTGCACGCTGACATCTTTGGTTTGCTAAATCAGGTTCGGTCAGAAGTGGCTGCTGAGTGATGTGGCGGACACCGGATGAAACGACATGGCTGTTTCACAGAAGGTTGCAGCGTCACAAGATGTTGGTCCCACTGCAATATGTCAAGTAGAGAGAAAGAAGAAGGAGGAGGTCAGGATGTATATGTACTCACTTCTTTGCCCACAGGTTAACCATAAGCACTATCCCATGTGTCTTTGTGACCGAATATAACAGTTCATATTACAAAAGAACAGTCTTAAAATCAAATTTATCCCTTCATTTCCTCTTCACAATACAGAACTAAGAATGATTCTAATCTTCTGATATTTAAACCTTTTTTACAGAACATATAACGCAGAAAAAACTGTGATTGGGGTGATTTTGAAAGGTGTTCACTATTCTGCATTTATTTTATTTTTATTTATTTTTTCATGCCTGGAACTGGTTGACAATGTTACACAATGTATGCATACTGTATAATAAAGTATAATAATAACTTCATTAAGTTATCATTTTTAAGAAAGCAGCCTTATTGGCTACCATTGCAAAGTCATATTAATGCAGAATTGGTGTACATTACACATAGAAACAGTCTGTTTTCATTACTGCTAATTTTTTTTATCTAAAAAAGGTGCATCTAAAAAACTGCCTTTTCCCCTGAGATGTATGTATTTGGAACGAAGAAAAAAAGAGAAAGTAAGTGAAAGAAACATCAACTTGAAAGTGTGAAGACAGTGATGAGGGAGTCCAGGCTAACAAGTGTCTCCAGGCTAATAGAAGACCTCCGTTAGGATTTAAGTGTCATCTGTGGATGTAACTTAAGAAGACCTGATGTGTGCTGTGCTACTTGTTCCCATGCCCTCTTAAATTAGAGGGTATGTGGTTGCTGTTCAACCAAAGGGCCTGCCGGTGTGAGCCCAACGACATAAAAGCCCTCCAGAGTCCTCTGCAGCCCCCGACATGCTAGAAGAAGACGGAGGAGCCTCAAACATCCCGGAGGTCGGAATGCCAGGAATGTCTAAAGTCTCACCAGGGTGAATCTCACACCCACGACAACCTCCCATCCCCCTCACACACACACTCCACATGTGTGTCCTCCTTCTCTCACAAACAAACTGACCCCCCCACACACACCTCCTTCCTCTTCTGTGTGTCCCCCGTTTAACTGGGCTGACAGTGAGAAGATCAACACCATTTCAGGGAGATCATTTGTTTCCTTGCATCTGGGTGTCTCTCTTTATGTTCTTTGCACAGCTTTAATTGCCTCTCAACAAGGTGCTGCAATGACACACAGCAACATTAGCCCACCATCTAGCCTCATTATCCGGAAAAAAACAGGGGAAGCAGGAGGACGAACACTTAGTCCCCTTAGACAGTGAAAAAGGTCTATGTATACACCAAGGCAGCCTAAATATTACAGTTATACTCTGCTTTTTTACACACAGTTATTCCTGATTTCTATTGTTTATTGATGGAAAAATACCAGACCAAACGATAAGGAATGCTTAGTCTTCTCAAGGTAATTCGTGGCTCCAGTGTAACAACCTTGCCATCAACTAATTCTATAGGAATGAAGAGTTTTCCTGTTGGTAAAGATAATGCATGTTTACATTTTTCTTTGTTCTGTCTGACTCATTTTAGGCAGGAAAGCACCCGCTAGCTCTCTGTTTGTTTAACCCGTTCCTGCGACAACAGAGGAAACGGAGCCTTGCCTAACATCTTATGGCGTTGTGCGTGAGTCACATGAAGCGATGACTGATCATTAGGCTGCTGTGGAGAACAGGCTGACTGCCAATCACAAACGTGTCTTCAGGGGTTTTTGTGGGACAATCACGCAACAGAGCACTGTCATGGTGTGTTTGGTAAGTTAAAGCCAAACTGACAGGGACAGTTTAGGCTATGTTGTCCCATTTTCCCCCACAGGGAAGCAAAGACAACAAAACAAGTTGACATGTGGCGATTTCATTTGAGATGTTCAACATTTTCACTATTTCCAGAGAAAACACATCTCCAACTGCAGCAGCGTTCCAGCGATCCAATCTCTTGTTTACATGTTCATCCCTGCTTGTTTGAACAGAGGTAGACCCCGCTGTCTACATTCCCCACACCTCCTCAAGCTCAAGGTCCAATATTTCTCACTTCCTCTTGTAAAAACACACACAGAGCGTAACCGCAAGAAGTTGAGCCATATGACAAAATTCAAGTGCTGCGTTCAATTAACAGACAAAAAACAAACACAGACTATGAAATATTTCTCATGGTCGTGTGAGAAGTCGGGGGATGGAAAAATATGTTTGGGTTGAGTTTGAGTTGAGGTTGGATGTTGGCCTGGTGTTGAATTTATAGCTTTGGGAAACCTTATAAAGACAATTATGAGCTTTCAAGTCACAGGCCACATCAGGGCTTCTACACATTTTCAAAGTCAAATTAAAGCACCTTTTAGGCATTTTCATGGTGAAATGTCAAGACTTTCCAGCACCCTACAGCTGTGGTAAATGACATATTTAGACAGTATTGCAGTATACTGATTATTCCACTTCTTCCTCACATTGATTGTGCTCTACACAACCCAAATTGTGTTTTGTGACAGCATTCAGAAGAACGAAAAATGAAAACACAACAAGGTTTCACATTTCCAAGTTTGTCACTTGTTTGAAAGAAGGCTTGGCAGATTATATTATCTAAGTGTCTAGCGGTTCGGCTTGAAATCCAAGCACCTAAAAAACATACAATGAAAGTATTTTCAAGGATTTCCAGCACCCAATGAAACCAATGACCTCTGTACATCACACACAGTTGTTTGGCCACTAGATGTCTCAAAGACACTTTCAGTTTTGCTGACAAAATTAAAACCCACTACCCTAACCAAGTGAGGGGCTCTCAAATAAATGTATAATCTTCAAGTCACATCTGTAAGTCAGTTTACTTTGAAAACATGAACCCAGTTATTTTCTTTAAGCTAACAGGCTGTTATGCGCTGAAGAATGCAGCCAGGATGTAATGTCAGACTGGATGGCAGCAGTTTAAATAGCCCAGAGATATGGTGAGCAAGAGGAGTAATTAAGGTAAAGGTTAGAGGGCTTATCAACACCCAACAGCTGGTAAAACTGCATTCTGTCTGGATCCTTCTGCAGCAGCAAGCAAGCAGACACGTCTGACCCCCCTAAGCACACCAGTGTGCACGCACGCGCATGTACACACGCGGGAGCGAGCCTTAATTAGTAAAGGTTATCTGATGGTTGTTATTCTAGGGTTACTGTAACCTAATTCATTCATTAGCCTACAGTTTTCGACTGAATACATCTGTCATGAACAAAACCCGCACACTTAAATGAATAAGATGTCTATAGAATGAGTCATTCACAATCAAAATAATTAAACAACCTATATAATAGTCCATATTACGGTCCGATAACCAGGTCACATCAGCGTGTAGTCACCCACTTTGAATACAAATGCTTTCACGAGCAACATTTGTCACGCCTGCCTCACTCACACAGCCCATTCATTCATAGGAGGGGGGGCACAACCTGTTCTTTCGATACTCGGTAGGGATTTCCGCCAAAACTTGTGAACTTTTGACAAATATCTCAAAACTTCCGCTTCAAGACCATTTATTTGGATGGTTTGCTATCATTTTTAGTCAACACTCATTCGGCATAGGCTACACACCCCACGTGTTTAGGTTTAAGGCGTTTTAAGGTTTAATAAATAAATATTTGGCTAAACATTTGTATCGCCTGTAGCGATGTTTGGTTTACGGCAGTTAATTTGGCAAATAAATCCGTTGTGTCCCCGAGGGAACGGGCAAAAAAAGACTGAATTGTCTGCTTTATTACAATACATGAACAGGAAATGAAGCAACCTATTTCGCTGTGTCAACAAAATACGTGAAAATAAATGCGACAATGTAACCATGCTAAAGTAGCCAAGGTTATCTATTGCCTATTGCCTGGCAGCTTACCTGCTCGGACTTTCCCTTCCCTGGCAACACAAAAGCTCTCCAAAAAACAGCCCAAAAAATCAACAACACAACTCAGTTGTGTCTGTTCTTCTATTTTCCACAAAAGCTGATATCCGTGTGTCTTCAGGTATCCCACATGCGACAGGTTAATGACCCAGGAGACCGCTGCTGCAGGCTGGTTTCGGCTCCTGCTGCTGCTGCTGCTGCTGCTGTTGCACTGTGCAGAGGTGGAGTGTTGAGGCGGAGCAGGAGTCCTCTGCAGCAGCGTGGAGAGAGCACAAGGAGGTGGGAGGAGCTCCCTAACCAACCATGCAGTCTGGTCAGTGGCCACTCACAGATTTTCATTAAAAGGCTTTTGTTCTATTAGCTGTCATAAGGATTTTTTTTTCTTTTTACCACCTAGCTGTTCTGATTTGCCGAATTTACACAACTGCAAAGAGCCCCTTAAAATTTAAAGTCACAGCACAAGGCAAGGCATGCAAAGTCTCACAAAAGCAAACACTTTTTTGGGTTAGAAACCCACTGGGCTGTGCAGGTTTATTCTGCAAGCAATCCATCTTGATCAGAAGCTCTTTGATGTGGTGTAGGTGGATGTATACAAGCTTCCCTGGGTTTTGCTGCCCCTTCCCTCGTGCTCCCCCCTGGGCTGCTCCTGCTTCTGTTCATCATGGCTGGGGTGACAGAGTGATAGAAAAACACTGCCGCTGCTACTGAGCCAGGCTGGACCCCCTGCTGGTTTCCATTACAGGCAGCAAAAGGAGAGGCAAAGCTGACAAACACAGCCGCTGTGTTGGGTGAAGGCGGTCATCCATAGAGATTAACCTAACTGAGCATCTCCACTTATGTTTCACTGAGAAATAACACGGACACAAGGTGTAATCTGTTGGCTTTTTGTAAAGGGCTTGTTCAAACAGGTCTGTTTTGGCACATTGTCTTTTTGTTTTCTTTAGTTTGTCATAAGGAGGCCAATGGAATGGGTCTTGAAGCATTGGAAAACAGCAGAAAAAAACAAAACACTAGATCCATTAACCCCAAAACCAAGCACCCTTCCCTCCACTCCGAGGATCCCCTTTCTCCAGTCTACTTCCTGTGAGAGGACACTTCCGTGTACATGAATCGATTGGACACAGAACCTGCCAGTTTCCTGAAACTCACGCGAGGATTTATAGCAGAGCTGAGACAATCAGCATAAGTGGCACAGCAGAGACTGGATCCAGGAAAAGTGATATCTTTTACAAGACCACCTGTTGAATTTGGATAGAGTCACAATCCTCTCAAGAGGATTAAGAGTTTGTTGCATTGCATCTATTTTTGGCAGTACAGAGCATGTAATAATTCTGCTAATGGGGTGATTCAAATAAGCTTGTGCTTTGCATAAAAAATTGGGGAAGCTTCTAGATACATTCTGCTGTTTAGACTTGGCTGGCAAACATGGCCGTAACCAGGGTAAGAAATAAGTGAGGTCCAGAATTTCCTCTTCAAATGGAGCTTAGTTACTGCTTATGGACAAGCAAAATACACCTACTGTTGGTCCGACAAAATAAAAGCTTTGAGGATGTCATGTTTAGCAATTGTTTTATCCTTATTATATGTTTATAATGCTGCATTATTTGCTCTAGAAAAGCTTCAGCAGTCAAGTCTCTATAAATAAATTAACTGATTCCAGCAAGTGACTGTGTTAACAGCAGGAGGTGAACTATGATGGACGAAATAACAGCTGTAAAGGGCACTGACTAATGAGTTTTTTCCCATTAATGGGCTGATTTATTTGGACTTCACATGCAAAATGTTATTTGAAGCAACCATGAAGAAATGACCACAAACAGATACAAAACAACCAACAAGGATACAAACAAAGCCACCGAAAACAAATTACCAAAGGATACAAAGTGACTTCAAAGACACTAAACAACACAAAGAGATAGAATATGATTATAATGACACACAAAATAGACACAAAATGACTATAAAGACACACAACGTTACAAAAAGGACACAAGCATTCTATAAAGAGAGACAAAGTGACCAAAAAAAGATGCAAAACGACTACAAAGAGACACATGATGAAGAAAAGATGCATTACATCTACAAAGAGATGCAAAACCACAACAAAAACAGGCCAAACCAGCAGGAGAGATGATGGGGCCTTTTGTACGCCTGTGCCCAGGGGCCTGTTGTCTCCTAATCCACCCGTGCCTGCAAGTGTCTGCTTTGTTTGTCCAACAGTCAATATCAAGCTCACTATCACAGAAGATGATGGAAAATTTGGGGGGTTTTTCTGCTTGAAAAATCATTGAAACAAATTGTACCTGATAAATTTTCTATGTGCTTAATTTTTTAGATGCTCGTGTAGCTGGCTGCATAAACAGCTAATTATTATTTAATTTTACATCAAATTCACAGGAAGAGGCATATTCTGCTGTAGTACTGATGTGTATCTGTGCTGACAATCTTGTTGTGAACTATGGGTGGTGTCACTCTGCGGGCTCACAGGAAAGCCTGTCTTCTTCTTCTTCTTCTACAATAAAACTGTTTCCAAGACACACTGAGATAAATCTTGCCTCACAAACCGAGATTTTAGTGCTGAGATGTTGTGGGAACATTCAAATTAGAGGAGCACAGCAGGGGGGTGGAATCACTTATAGACACTGCAGCGTTGGAAGACTTTTCCCACATAATTCCTTCAGCAGAAATTGCATAGTGAGGTTGGTTGATTTGGAGAAATAACGTGTGGGAAAATATGATTTTTTTTGGCAAGGTTCTTACACGTTTCATCCACCAAAGCACTTACCTATGATATCTATAAATAATTACTGATAAATTAAAGATGCCATGAGTCTGCATGTATTGCATGCCACGTGCTCAGCTCTTGCTTGTGCTGGCATGAGGCTGAAGTTGTCAGGCTGTGTACAGTGTCCCATAAAACATTTGGAGCTGCTCATCTTTTATAGGGCTTCCTTAAATTATGAAGGGAATCAGAGCCACTTAATTTTAATTTGGCCATGAGAGGCTCTGCCACACTATGCACACTGATGAATTAGCAGTTTGTTGACATGCTGCAGACTACTGTGAGAGGCGACCTCTCTGTACACTGCAACACAAAGATATTGCTGGAGAAGCGCCAGTCATAAACTACCTATATACGACATCGTGACGCTGAAATATGAGCAGCGCTGTATGATATATGTTGTCTCCTGGTGCACCATGACCACCATCACACAAGTGTAGAATACGTCAAGAAAAACATAGAATATTTAATGTTTGATAACATATATGGATCAGATTTTGCACCTCCGGGCTCTCCATACCTTCATCCATGTGTCCACTGCATTCACGCGGCTCTACCTGCTCGCTTTCTCCTCAGCGGGAATGAATTATTAAAGGGACAATCATCTCAAATTAAATTCAGCGAGGAGAGAAGTGGGTTTTAATGCAAAGTAGCAAGAAATAGACTTCTTCTGGTGATTGAAGGCATTACTCAGATCAGATATGACGCTCGGAGTCTGCTGTCAGTCATGAGGAAGAAGAGTAATATTCGACAGCTGGGAATGATTCCGTGTGATTAATAAAAGCTCGGCAAAGTGAATTTCTCAGAGTTTGAATTGATTATGGTGAAGGTACATTTTTCTGCACTAGCCTATATTAATTTAGGAGGGTTCCTTTGTAAGTTTGTATCAGTCTGACCACAATTTATCGTCTGGCTGAGATTTCTGGGGTTCCAGCCAACAGATATCCAGATAAACAAGAGACAAATCCTCCGAACCATACACACCCTACTGGTGGCAGGAGATCAACACATCCTCATCACAAAACGTACCAGTTAAGGCAAGCAAACTAGTTGTTTGAACTTAGGGGTGAAAAGTTCATGGTTCATTTTATCATTTTAATACACTTTAAATTCATCATGTTTTTTTTATGTTACATCTCAACCTGAAAAGTAACTAAAGCTGTCAGCTAAATAAAAGTACAATATTTGCCAAAAAATGTAGTGGAGTAAAAGTACTTAAAATGATTTACATTCCACTAGTGTTTTTTTCACTGTTTTACAAAAGCTCTCCCTACCGCTGAGATTTCTCTTCCCCAAAAGGAAAAGTTCAGAGTTTTGCCCTCTTACTGTGTTTATTTGCACTAATTGACAAACCAGGTATTGTGCTGCTCAGGTTTCTGTCTGTTTCTGTGTGTCACTTCCCATTACCACAGGAGGCCCCATAAAAGATATCCTGTCACGACACCAAAAGGTCTTTGTTTGCATTTGGCCTGCATGTGAAGAATACTCTGTAGTCAGTCACTGGAGACATGTCCCATTTGAAACTCAATGCTTCTCTCGGATTCTCCTTCGCAGAATATATATAAAAAAACAACAACTTAAAGTTCAAGTGAAATTTGAACATTGTCAACAGGTGTTTGAAATGAAAGATGAAAGAAGGAAGGAACTTCTGTTTGCAGTCAGTCTGTTTACTGCTTGTCGGAAACTCTACAAAGAGCGAGCGGGGCTGAATGTACACCAGCTCCCTCAGGTCTCACTTTCTTCTCCACAGGTCGTCCCTCTTAAAACCTCAACATTCAAAGGTAACCCCCTCGTGTAACTGTATGCCTCTGGGAGCCAGGCACCAGGAATTAATTGTGTGTGTGTGTGAGAGAGAGAGAGAGAGTGTGTGTCAAAGGGAGAGGTGGGTGTCAGATTTAGTGCCTTTCCCCTGGGTTGCCATGGCAGGAGCATAGAGGAGTTGGTGTAGTTAGGAATGCAAAGATAAGGCAAGACAGAGCCGCACCTCACACACACACAAACACAAAGGACACACACATAGAAACCCACCCTGTATACTTTTTATCACCTACACAGCCTCGGATGACGATATTTCTCCACTGCCTCCATTGTTGCATACCTCTACCTGTTTCTACAGGCTATGATTATGAAACACACACTTCACCATCAATAGCTCACATAATTTGTTTATAGAGATCGAGGGATTTTCTGACGTGATCTCACTTCAATTAACAGAGATTATTCATAATAGTATAGGATACTGCATGTCTCAGTTATTTCAAAACTTTACAGAGGTAGAAGCAGTGCATTATTTTCTATATAAACCTCACCCCCAGACACCACAGAGTGCATTATCACATATACCACAAAGACACATCATCTGCTCATAGGCCATAGTTAGATAAGAAGTTTAAAGAATAAGTAATGTTGCGTTGGTTGCCTGCTGTTTAATAGAGCTTTAATAGAGGGTTTCAAGCTAAAAGGCCTGTTTATTTTCAAGACTTTCAGACTTAGAAAGAAAAGGAAGTGCAAAAGACACTTTAGAACATAAACGGTTGTTTGATAAGAAGTCAGAGTTTCGAGTCTGTGTATGTAAACATTTAAGGCTGCCGAGCCAAAATCACTGAGTTAAATGAGAAAGTCGATACTACTCTCTTGTTAATGTGTGAAGCATTAAGCTGGAGGAATTAGTTCAGCATGGCAAACAGCTTTGTAACTTCCTGTTTGCAAAAAAAAATGTCAGGCTATACAACAATTTGTCACATTAACATTTCTGTTTCTGAACAAACAGAATATAATTTATTTATTAGTCAGGTTTAAGGATGTTGGTTAGCTTCCTGCAGCTTCCTGCTGCATGATATAACACAGCAATTTAACTCTTTCTCTCCTGGTTTTTAAATTTAATTCCTGGTACCATTTCTGCATCTCCTCTGTCAATATTTTAAGCTGAGCCGATACTAAAAGGTGGGGTTAAAACACGGCAGACAACTGATTAGTCAGAGAGAACCCACCTGCTGACCAACCAGAACAGACTTTTTTTCTGCAGCCATGGTATAACACTTAATTCCAGTCACCATGTTTCGTTTTCCTCCAGTGAAAGTGTCCAGTCTGAAGGCAAAATCTCATCACAGTCTGCGGGTCAAAGCTGATAGATTCTTG
>CAFUXE010000752.1:506959-523852 GCA_903364295.1 Serranus cabrilla | reverse complement strand
TATGTGTGAGTGTGTGTGTGCATAAATCACAATTACTTTTTAATGGCATGAAACAGGGCTACAGACACAAGTCTCAGAGGAGATGGAAGAATGATGCATTAACCTCTGCTTCACCCAAACACCTGCCCCACCAATTTAAAATGAGAAGATGAAAGAAAGGGAAGAGGATGAGAGGAGAGGATCAGCATTTTTCTTTTTTTATTGTCTCTGCTACAGCATGCATATCTATTCTGTAAATCCTGTATCTTGTTTTCTCCTTTGAGGAAAAAACAGAGACAAAAAGGGTATTTCATGATAGCATCTCCCTACTGTATTTTTACATTTATTCATCTGTTAGTTCTCAATCTTTTCAAAGTACATTAAACACCACCATTTGTTAGTCTGACTAACAGCCAGATTGCAGCCTGCTACACAAAAAAAGAGCCACAAACACTGAACAAAGCTCAGTTCACCTTCTTCTCTAACTCACAAACACAATAAATCAGCCACGAGTATGAAGCAAACCTCAGAGACGGACAAAGGAAAGACATCGATGTGGAAACCCCATGCGGACCTTATGTTTGCCACTATCATCTATAATGTAACAGGGACACATCTGGCACTCAGTGCAATTATACTGCTGGTGGTTGACCACACACATGCACACGTAATCTTACAGACTTGGACAGAAGAGGTGGCAGATAAGAGTCACTCTTATCTGCCATATTTTGTTTCATCTGAGGGAGAACCAGGGAGCAGGAGGCGGGGCGGCGCTTTGTGGTTTGTGAAGCATGTTGGGCATAAGGAAGAGGAATTCTGCAGAAGAAAGTTTATTCTCTGAAGGAAGAAACGACACATTACAAACAGGTAATCTAAGGTAAATGTAAAAAAACAAAACAACCTCTGATGCTGAATCATTCCGACTTATGTCCATTTTAATAATTCAGACGAGCATAATTTTTGCCCCAGTGGGATTTGAAGAGATGACAGGGGAAAACCGCTCGCTTACAACCCGTCTACCCGGGAGATCGCATTACCAGCCAGTGCATTAGGATGATGAGAGCACCTGCTCACTCTCATAGTTATTATCAGACACAGAAAGGAGGTCAGAGTTTATGGTGCAAAATTAAAATGTGGTGATTAATAATTACACATGGCGAGGGAGAAAGAGATGATGAGATAGATTAAGCTTTGAGGAGAAAACGCAGATTGGAATGAGGCATAAAAATAATTAGTTTTATATACTGTAAATAATGACAGCAACCACAACCAACACAAGCATTGCTACTAAATAGTACACAGTATTTTGTTTCTGCTGGATACTGATTTGGACAGAGCCAGACTTGCTCCTATTTCCGGCATTTTAAAAAGAACGACATTTCCCTCCACAAAAACTTTAAGCTACATAAATGCAATAATCTGCAATATGCAAATGCAATAATGTCGCAAACATTCATGGCACTGGGCACGATCCATTATCCATCACCGGAGTCTGGAGGAAGCTATGGCAATAGCAAAGGTGTAGTGGAGAAAAAGGTAACACCTGCACAATGTTTCGATCCAACCTCGATCTTTGTTCAGATCAGGTCACTCTGAATCTTTATATTCATTGTGGCATGAAGTAATTGTGCAAATGTTACCTTTTTAACTGCAGACACTGATTTCTTTTTTTTTTTTTTTAAGATTACTATTAGGGCTTTTTTGGCCTTCATCAGACAGCACATGGATAGAAAAGGTGGAGAGAGCAAGAGGATGACATGCAGCAAAGGGTGGTGTGTCCAGTTTTTCTGATTGCCTTTCACCTCAACGATATATTGCATATTATTATTACGCAAAAGAGAGAGAACGTTCCCTGGAGTCTCTGTTTTTTGGTTCGGAAACATAAGGTTAGTGTCGATGCTGTAGGCGTAAAGTTGATCTTCTCATCTAACTCTTGACAAGAAAGCAAAGTATAATAAAGCAAAGTATAATTCAAAAGTGCAGCACCATAACTGATCAACATATATTGCATTATGTCCCTACTGTTCACTGTTCATCTTCTCAGTTGGGGCCAAGTTAACCGTATCCCTCTCCGGGTCCGTACACAGGCACTGGGCCATGCAGAACTAGCATTTAATGAGTTACAGTAACCATCCAACCAAGCTTAATGAGTGCTGTAAAGTACAGCGGCATACTGCACCGGAGACACACAAGCTTTCCTCTGAAGCATGCGAGCTGTCAAGTGGAGCTCAAACACACACACTATGTAACATAACACACGTAAAATATAAAAACTGACATTTTTGGCAGCTGTCATGTCAGATCCATCATTGTACGAACTCATGCAGCTTGTGTAAGGAGGGGGATATAAAGCCCACAGCAAAAATAACAACCAGAAACATCCCATCTACCCACAGAGGAAGCGCTGCCCTCGCTCCCACACAATCTCACTGATCTTTGAATCATAAAAAACGTACAATTCTCCATCAATAACCACCGCAAGAAACCCTGGAGAGGTTTGGCTTCAGATATCAAACGACTTCCTGATTAACGACGGGGCGAGGAAAGCCACAACAATAGCAGGAATATTAAAAGCAGAGTTTGTCTCAGACTGCTGCACTCAGCGGAACAGAGTTATTATCACTGAGAATACGAGTCAAAATGCTCGGTCATGAAATATAATAGCGAGACACAAACTTGAAAAAGGATTATAATGTAAAACGCAGCTAAAGATAGACGACAGAAAGTAAGAAAACAAAACATTTTTAGATCCTTTAAGCTGGTTTTAAAAGCTCCATGAATTATATGGATTTCCCTCCATCTGTTTGGGAATTTTAAAAACAGCTTCCCAGGAAACTTTGAGACTCGACAAAGCCTCAGTTTATCTGCTGTCAGCTGGTAAACACAAACTGCATTCATTGCTTATTTATCCCAAACACAGCGGTACAACGTTTGCAGTACAAACAGTTGGCAAACCGTTGAGACCGGGGGAATCGTGTCCCGTTTTCCCGATTTCTTATGTGAGAGGGAAGAAAAAGAGGAAATCCTGAGGATGGTGGTGGGTGGTCTGGAAGAAATCTTCATCTCTCTCTCTCTATCTTCCTTTTTCCTCTCATATTCAGTCTGTTGACCTCGGCCAAGAAGGCCACAAGAAGAGGAAGAAAAGAAGGGCTTTGCTGTCTTAATAAGCACCTGTCTGGGGGGGAGACCAGAAATTCCTGTCTGGTTTCTGTGTGTGTTTTTGTGTGTGTGTCTGCTAAGCCCCATCACAACGGAGATCACTGTTGGCTTGTCATTTGTTGACAGAACTGCCACAGGTGCAGGTTTTTCCTGCTCTATTACTCTTTTTCGGACTGTGCTCAGTTTG
The DNA here is from genome assembly GCA_903364295.1 of Serranus cabrilla. Taxonomy (NCBI): domain Eukaryota; kingdom Metazoa; phylum Chordata; class Actinopteri; order Perciformes; family Serranidae; genus Serranus; species Serranus cabrilla. Next base: position 520,527 of record CAFUXE010000752.1, on the reverse strand, counting down.
GAGTTTCAGCCGTGGTGCATTCAGGGGCAAATGTTTGGCTACAGTTGAGTCTTTGTGTGTCTTCTAAACGTCTTCAGTCTCTCTCTTTCCTCTCCCTTCCTCTCCTTACACTCATTGAGTTGTTCAAAATTAGACAGGGGAACAAATGACAGTTTAGGTTGAAGGCAGTGTAATGTGTTGGCTTAACGGAGAAAGGGCGGTGATGTTTAATAACTGACAGAAATGTTGATACTGGTTTGTATTTCCGCTGTTGTGTTACAAAATAATCATAGTTTAAGTCCTAAGGTTTGAAGATAGAATTTTTTTTGGGGGGGTGCGTGAGTTTCTTTGAATTAGCACCAACATCTCCAACCTAAACGTCAGAATGTTTGTTAAAAGCAGCTCGTGGTACAGAGCGAGCGTTCTGAAAATAGCAAACACGTCATTATTCTCTGGGAGACAAAAGTGTTATGTTGTTATTTTTGAATAAGACAAAGCACTTAAATCGAGACATCCAGAGCATTTCCTGGTACGTAACAAGGTGTGGTGAAACCTGCAATCAAACTTGTGAAATTAAATAATTCGAATGGATTTGCTGTGATCAGTGGATTAGCATGTGGGAGTAAAGTAAATCCTCACACTATTTGCATTTTTTTTAGGCAACAAAACTATGTGGTGGTTAAGGTTTAATAAACAATCAGTACATTTGATCTGTCAATAAGTCAACGTTGGATGCCCTCCTGGGGGAAAGTCCTGAGGGAATACATTTTGTAACTGTAACTGTAACTGTGGCAGTTTAACATCAATAACAAAAACATGTTTATAGTGGCAACTGTTTATGTTAAGTTTATATGAGTACTTGCTGATCTCCTGCAACCAGTAATGGAGCTTTTTGGAAATGCTCCTGTGGTTTGAATTTGAAGGCAGTTGTGGAATGTAACTAAGTACATTTACTCAAGTACTGTATAAGCACGATTTTGAGGTACTTGTACTTTACTTGAGTATTTACATTTTATGTAACTTTATACTTTTGACTCCACTACATTTTAGCTGCAAATACTGTACTTTTTACTCCGCCACCTTTAGTTATTTTTCAGGCCATGATACATTTAAATTGATCAGATATTTCTTCAAATTCAATTGCATAAAAGTAAATTAAGTAGTTAAAGATGCCATATCTTTACAAAAATAAAATGCTGCTTACATAAATGCGTCAATACAAACAACCTTATACTATATTTGTATAATATAAAACAATCTGGGTCCATTCTGCATAACGAGTTCTTTTACTTACTTCAGTAAGTTTTGAATGCAGGACTTTGACTTTTCGTGGAGTATTAGATCAATCGCCATATGAATTTGTATGGTTTGGAGGACATGTTGGAATTTCCACTGTCTTCTCTCTGGGCTTTATGCTGATCTGCCTGCTGACCTTGTGTTTACCTGGGTCATATTTTAATGGAAACTCTTTAATCAATTTGTTTTTTTGAGGGGGTTGTGAGCTAAAATAGACAAATGGGTCAGATTTGTATTCTGGGGCTGGATTTACTCTAAAGCTCCAGACATAATCAATGAAATGAGCTACCAGACATGCCCGATAAATCCCACCAATGTGAGGGAATACATTTCAAATAGTTATTTAATGAATGCAATATTGATATTTTCACACTGTAATGTATTAGTTCTGTTTGTAACATTGAAGTACTTGGACTTTGCAGCTTGTGTGGCTCTTCATCCTTGTAAGTAATTGAATTTATAGGTTTATATACACAAATGAGTGCATGTTTTTGAGCAAACTATAATATATGAAAGAAAAGAAGAGCACGATGGAAAGCAAAGGGAGGAGGAGAGGAAAAAGGAAAGAAAATCCTGAATGATGAGACAATAGACAAGATCTTCCTGTTGTGCAGACCTCAGCAGCGAGGACGTCCCCTGCGGACGGAGAGTTCGCACACACACAAACACAATGATTCGGCGGTTTGGAGAAAAACTTCCGCCTGATTTGGCCTCAGAGCATAACTGAACATTGTTCCGTGTTTCACTCCACATCATCTGAAATAAGACGGAGCGAGTGGAGCAATAAAGCGGATCGCCGTGGGACAATCCTGATTGCTTTTCTTACACGGAGGAAGTGCTGAATCACAAAATGGGGCTCTGTGCAATTACACCGGCCTCCAGCAATAATAGATGATCCACAGACAAAGAGACTGACTCTGCCGTTTGGAAGAGGGCAAAAAACTCTCTCCTTAATTGTTTTAACAACTCATGGATGAGGAAACACATTGACATTTCCCCTTATTTGTTTCTTAGCAAGGCCGTACTTCATTTATTAGCTGTCCATTGACCGTGGGTAATGGCAGGACGAGTCTTGGCTTGGTGCCCAAATTTGCAAACAAATTTTTTCACTTCCACTTCCCATTGCACAGGGCAACAATAGTCTCATTTATTCGGCAGTGTTTTGGTTTTGCAATTAAAGAACTTGCTATTGAAAACATTTTTCTGCATTAATAAAATATTAAACCTGATTAATGCTCTGCTGGGAAACTCAACAGATGCTAAACTGATCCTTCGCTAAGCACCATCCCCTTAGTGCTGCTACATCATCAATCTGTTCTCACCCCAGTGCATATGCAGTGCACAGTGACAAGGGTAGATGCACTCAAACTTCTCAGGAACTTTGAAAAACACACAGATTACAGATGTTACAGAAGAGTCTACATTGGCATCCAAACACGACTGATTCGACACATTTGTACTGCTTGTTGTGAATGCTGTGGACAGCTATACATTCTTAATAACACTGATTGTAAGATGTTGATGTTAGGCTTTGCTGTAAGCTAACACTAACCGTATCAACCACACTGACGTAAGTGGTTCATGGTCCTAGACCAGCAGAGAGTTGGTGCTGCTCTGGAACCAGTTTTTCCAGCTGAGAGCTGGTTCTTTGGCTGTCCAAACACGAGATAATGAAGCTGACATGTCTTACTCCGGTAACAGGGAAATTTCCTATTACAAATACAAAAGTCTTGTTCTATCAATCTTCACAGTGTAACAATCCGAGCTCCTACAATGAAGTCTTTGCAGGATCAGCAGCTTGACAAAACTCCAGCAGTTTAAAACTTACTAAATATAATTAACTCTGTAATCTGGACTCAGTGTTCTGAAGTGGTCTGGTGAAATTAGTTGAAATGGTATAATGATAATGAGTAATAATGATATTCACAGATTGTTAGGTAATAAGCCAGTGAGCCGGACAAGCTAATGTTTGTAGCTTATGTAAGAGCAGACACACAGTTTAATGTTTCACGTTTGCTCTTGTATTTTTTGTTTTGAACAGAGTAAAAACACTAATCACCACTCTAATTGTTTTATAGGCCCAAGCTCAGAAATCCAAAGCTCGTCACGCCTGTTATGTTGGTTGCTTGGTTATGTTTGAACAATTACAGTTTGGTAGAGGAGTTCTGCAAAGAGGGCAAACAATATAACTGTTAATTATAATTCTCAGCATTTTCCTTCACATAGTATCCTCCTTTTGACATCTTACGATGGGTTTGATGCTCTTTAAAGACAGGATCATGCATTTTTCACTGAAGATATACATCAGTGATCAGCGAATCTGAACGATCGTTTTTATTAACCTTCCAGAGTCAAGCAGCAAAAGAAACTCTGTTCAACTGCTCTGCTGCAACATTAAAGGAGAATTAAAATACTTCTCAGTGTTTAACTTTCATTGAAATCTTACTTCAACTCGCTACAAGTTTATATCTACATTTCAATATGGCAACAATCAGTATTCTGTAAATGCATATACAAAGCTGCTTGTAAAAGCATGTTAAACTATATGCAACGGAAACAAGGACACATCAATATGTGCTCCAAAAAATGTCCATGAAGAAATCAAATGCGTGAGGGTTTTGCAGAAGTAGTCAATTTAGCAGAATAAAAAACAGGACTCGAATACTTTAAAATCTGAATGTGGAGGAAATTGAAATCAAGGACAAACAACATTCAGCAGGTTCTACTTGGTCAGAAAGTTTCTGGAGATTTTATTCAATAAAAACAGCCATATTTCAATAAATGGGAAATAAAAGAAATACAGACTGCTACAAATTGGATAAAATCCTAAACAAAGTGAAGGCAAAAAGCGCTGACATGTACCAGCAGTGACAGCTGGATTATCAACCAACTCAGACATAATGTGTGGCCATGATGTGAAAGACCTTTGAGCTTTTTGGGGGGGGAGATTAGCATCTTACTAATGAGTAAATTATTAAAAGGAAAAGCCTCCTCTGTACAACCTCACAGAAACCCTCTTTGAATATTTTTAGCACAGGCTGAAGAACCCTCCAGGGGCTGAGAACTCGTAGGATGGTTACATCTTAATAAATTATCCGAGAATAGACTTCTGTCCTGTTCAAATCCTCAGTTCAGGAGAAAAAAAACACCTGCTGCACACACTCAAACACACACACACATTGTCACTGTGTTTCCAGCTCTTCATGGAAACTATTTCAAGCGAGGGAAAGTGGAAAGTGTAATGACTACTTTGTTCTTAACAATTTCTCCCAACGGTGATGATTAGATCTGCATTCCACGCTGACGCTGTCACCATCAAAGAAGAGACATAGAACGAACCTCCGATCCTCCAGGTTACAACCTTTTTTTTCCTTCATCCTGCTCTGAAAATGGCACTCAAAACTCTCTCCTCGTGAGTGTCACATAAATCACAGAGGGAATACGAACACGTGTCACATCCTCTGTTTTCCTGAACTTTTCACACGGATTCACATGGCATTAAATCAGCAATATATGTGGCATGATGAATGTTCTCTCGTGTGTGTGTATTGTTGTGTGTCAATTGTCTGGTAATCACTTCTAAATTCATTACAAGTTCACACACTGAGACCAAGAGAATGAATGTGTTGTCACTGATGTTTGGCATTAAAAATGCACCAGATGTTTGAATGAGTGTGAGAGAAAAACCTATAAACTATTGATTGCAAATGACTCATGTGTTGCTGTGGGCATTGTGTTTTATACTGTGTGCAATAATCACATTTTTTGAGAATATCCATACCACTGTTAAATATGAGGCTGCAGCCAGGTTAGCTTAGTTTAGCTGCAGTGCATATCAATTGCTCCGTAACACATTTTGACAACTTTGTTGCCTAATGGAGTGAAAGAGTAACTGTACATTTATGTGAAAAAAATGAAAAGTATGGTAAGAACCAACACTACCACTTTGACCACTTCTGCTATTGCAGAATGTATATATACAGTATATGTATATATATTAAAGGTGAGTAAGCCTTTGAACCATCTTGCAGCTCTCGTACAGTTCAGTCTTTTGATTATAACTCTATTGAAGTCTTCATCAGATAGAGACAGGTTTGCCCTTGAGGACTGTATGAAGGCACAGAGTCATTGACTACGTACTGTTAGTGTGTGTGCATGTGTGTGTGTTTGAAAGGACGGAGAAAAAGTAACTCTCCCCGCTGCTGAATTATTCAAATTCATACAGCCCTGTGCAGATTGGAGCATGATATCGGATGGTGGTGTGTGAAGGAATCAAAACAACTGTCTTCATTTGCATGCATGTCGGCATCTGTTTGCATACATGTATGTGTTTGTGAGCTGGGAGCTTCCAGGATGAAAGATAAAGAAGCTTAATGAAGACCAGGGTGGGTACTGAATAAAAACATACGCTAAAACTAAAAAATAGAACCAAATTTAAACAAAAATGTATTTGCAACAATACAATAATACAAATATTCCCACAGATGCATTGTAAGAAATCCCAGCTCCATCCTGATTTGGCTTCACACTTGTCCTTTCTGCTTTTCTTTACCAACAACAACACAATATGTTGAATTATTACCAGGTTAGACACTGTGTCATTCAACTATTGTCTGTCTGGATGAGTCAAGACATGCCCACTCCACTGTCCTGCCTCTCTTTTCTCTCTGTTTTCCTTTTCTTTTCCTCTTCTTTGTCTCATTTAATAATGATTCTTTTATGCTTGAACAATGATTTTTTTTTTTTTGCTGTGTGAGGGGTCAGTCTTTGTCCGAATTTCTTCTTCCACTATTCCCCCTGTGCCACTTAATCTCCTCCACTTTCTCTCCATCTTTCATTACTTTTACTGCATTTGAATAAACATGAAACTTCCGTCCTTGGGGGAGGTTTGAGGAACATCTTTTCACATGCTTCCGTTCTCAAAATAATTGGTCTGAGGGATTTTACTGTAAAGGGGTGCGACTGCATAGCGTGGAGGCACAATCTGTGTGAATCGCACGAGTCCATAATGGCTGCTGTCCACACACTAATGTATGCATGGTTAATCTTTTCCCATACATTCAACCAGTGTGTGTCAGTTTGGAGCAGCTCTACAAAAGCCTTTTGTGTGTTTCCAGTAACCCCAAGCTTTGCTGCTCATCTTACTTAATTGGCTATGCTCTGTTTGTGGTGTTGAGGGGTGTGTGTGTGTGTGTGTGTGTTTGAGAGAAAGAGAAAGAGTTTGGGGAGAGGGATGACCGCTGGATTAGTCATTAGACTTGTCACTGCTGCAGAATGCTGGTTGAGGCTGCAGAACTATTTGGTTCACTTTGAAATCCTCCAACTCAAAGTGCACTTCAGTTGAGTGTGGACAGCAGGGGAATTATTCTTGTGCATACACACACATTTATGCACACACATACTCTTGGGCTGGGTGTTTTGGGAAAACTAGTCAAGCTTTACATTGTTTTATTTGCAGAGCACACTTGCAGTTATGGCAGCAGATTTACCACTTGAAAATGAAGTTGGTTTTTTAAACAGCATGTCCTTGATTGCCACAGTCAGTTTTGTCAACTGAAATAACATTTTTTGCTAGCTGATTGCATCAGCTATAGCTGGTTTGCTAATTAAACTAATTGTAGCTCCAGTTGTTAGTTGAAAATGCAAGAATTCTGAGAAGATTTCTAAAATATGCACCTGATTTGCCTGCAGACCTTTTAATCTGCCAACTGTCCCAAGTTGACTAGTTCATCTGGCATCATGACATGAAATAGGAGTTTCTCAGTTAAAACTTCATTCAATCCAGTAATCATTGTGAGGGGATTAGCAATTAGCATGTTTGTTTTTGGTAATAGAAAAACCTGATCCCACAAAATTATGTGAAATGACCAGGACCAAGGTTTAGGGCAAAAAACAATCTGGTTAGGAGTGATAAAAGACAGTTTATAAGGTAAATGAATGAACATAAATGCCAAAAGTGAAGTAGTTATGAGGGTGACGTCACGAAAGTTACATAACCAACATAGGATATGTACGTCTACTTTTGTTTTCAACGGTTTTAATATGTCACATGAACCCTGTTCTCCTGAGTGAAAGTCTGCCATTTGTTCGACTCATCCACCTCCCCTCCCTCTCCTCTCCAGCACCTGCCATTTAAACTAATCATTACTACAACGTCAGCAAGGTGGCGTGTAGGACAGTCTAAAATGTAAATATGAGTCGTACTTTGCTGCCTGTAAAAACACCCTATATTGAAGTTTTTGAGGGGAGACCAGTCTGTCCAAACTTCAGATGCCATGTAGCCTCTTACTACAGACCTCTGCACAACACATTGTTATCTGGAGAAATCCAAGGCTCGCCATCCCAAACATAATGGCTAAGCTATGATTGGACAATCACAGTTTAAAGGAGAGTTTAGTTCCATCCTTATCCAGAGTGGCACCCAGAACTGCTCAAAAACACACAATACTTACTTCCTGTCATCTGCGCTCAAAAATACCCTCACATGCTGACCTGTCATCTCCTTTCAGAAGGATTGCTGTGTCATCCAAACCCTCAGCTCTGGAATGCAACAAAAAGACAGGAAGAGCTTCCCATTGTACAAAAATACACAAGTACCAGCCTGCTGCACAAGATTAGTGCAGGTTACTCTCATTCCAGCAATTTACTGTTTTATCTTTTTTTCAAAGCCACACAGAAAACTCAAATTAGGCCACTGAGTTTCCTACTGTTGCAGTTTTCTCAGTGCTTCACAGTGAAATCATCTATTATTATTTCCAAACAGAGATGCTGCAGTTCAGCACAGAATATGGTCCTTTGTTTCCATCAAGCTGTTTTTTTTGTTGAGAAAACAGTTTGTGGAAAATGTGATAAATTTCAGTCATAATGAGGAATCTGCCGAGTGTGTTTTTTTCTGCAGATAGTGAAACAATAAGCTCATTTAGGATGCTGCACGCAGAAGAAGACAGTGCAAGCGTTTTTTTTTCTTTTTCTCATAAATCATGTCTCATAATCATGCAGTCTACGGTGTGTGTGTTCCCGTATGTGGTCCTCTTTACGGATATATTTTACAGTTGTTCATTGTCTGTGTCCGCTCTTGCTTATCAGTCTGACTTCCTACTTTTGAGCTGCCAGGGGAACTGAAACCAGATCAGTCAGTGATCTGCTTCCTGTCTGCGTCATGCCAGCAGGTGACAGTTACTTCTCGTCAAGGTCCGGTCAGATCATGCCCACAGGAACCTGAAGTCTGCAGTCAAAACCCTCATTGTGTTCAGTGTTTGGTCATGATCAACTATTTACCACAATGTGATGATGATGACAAAAAAATGCCAATTAATGACAAACTCACAAGACACCTTCTGGTTTTATGAGCTTGTGTCTAAAATGACTCACATGAGCATCGACTCAGGGTTTTTTTAATTACTCATGGGCGACATGCATGACTAATCAGAGTTAGACAACTGCGAGTTTGCATTTTAGAAGCATAATAAATTATTGCTACTGACATTTGTTTCCAAAGAAGTTCATATCGTGGCAAACAACCAAAAAAAACCCCCAAACCAACACAATAAAAGTCTTATTGTTTCTGATAGTTTCATCAGAAAGGATCAGGAATTAAAGGGGGAATCCAACAAGTGATGTCACATCACTGGGGGTTTTGCAGGCATCAGGTTTCGACAAGAATGTTTTAGGCGAGCAATGCTAAATGTAGGGAGTGACCTTTTTCTTGCATAAACAACAGCTGCAAGAGAAATAACGTCAAATTACCTAAAAAATGCAAAGACTGAAAGTAAGTGATTATGGTGCATGTTATAAAATGGTATAGAATGATGATGGTTGAATGAAAACCTCGTGGACTGTAGTGCCTAAAAATTTCCTGATTATGTAATAAAATTTGCACTTAACCTGATTGAAAGTTTCATAATATCGTAATCAATAATGTAATAAAATGTCCTGACTGATACTGTAAATCACCAGGTGGATTAAAAAGTAGCCTGAAACTGTTCTTATGTTAAAGCAGTGGTTCTTAAACTTTTATGGTCACACCCTCTTATATCCAGATTTTTGCTTTATTCAAAATTGGATTTGAAGCGATTTTTGAATGCGGAAATTTCATAAGATCAGGCCAGGTGAAGGAAAAGCTTCATTCAATAAGAATCACTGTTTACTCCGATGAAATAGAAGACTTTGGTGCAGATTGAATTGACTGTTTTGTGCAGTGTTAGCCTTCTGCTGCAGCTTTTTTTAATCTTACATTTCTGAGAAATAAAGCATACTTTTTTATTTTTTTTACATTATTGCATTCATCAATACATAACCAGTTTTTTCATTATTGGTAGGTATTATAATGGTGTCAGAACATTTTATTACAGGGTTTTTCTTACAATTTTGATCAGGCTACATTTTCATTATTAGGTGCTACAGCGTCTACCTCCTGAGGCACTGCCATCCTAATCAACCAGCATTCATTTATACTCGTACTGTTTTTAAATGCATTTTTAAAGATTATCACATTATTGATTTACTTTTTTAGTTCTGGTCTCACAGACTCACAGGTCTTAATAGGAATTCCTGAATAAATATGCAAGAAGTAAAAGATATCTTCCCTTTGTTTAATCTTGGCGTTGGCTGGCTTTTGGTATGAGAGGAATGCACACGTGAGATCTGCTCCAGCTTAAATGAAAATTCTCTTTGTCTCCCCCTCTTTGCCAACTCCTTTGAGGCACAGCGTGAGATTTACTGTGAACACCCGCTTTGACGAGGGGCATGACATGACACGAACACTTGTACACTGGCACCGAAACCTGAGTGTAGAAAAACACATGCTCATGAGAAAGCGTTGGTTTCCTCTCGGCAGACAGACACACATCTAGACAAACACAGACACACACGCGCAGAAAAATGCAGTGCCCACTGTGGCTCCCTGAGTGAAGCCCAGGAGGCAACACCTGGGAAGGTCTACGTCAAGGAAGTATGACAGCCACAGCTGTCTGACACGCACACGTACATCCTGCCATCTGTCTCTTTGTATCAGTGGTTTGATTAATAACTGCGGTGGTTTCTTAGCTGTCTCTTTTTGTCCTGTGTCACTGTGTTTATACAGAAGGTCTATATATGTGTGTTGTTCTGCCTCTTAAAACAGCAACACAGGATATCAAGTTGACTCACATAGTTGTGCTGCTCCCAGGCAGAGCTAGAAGAATCTAGAAACAACAAAGCTTTTGATAAAAGTATAGATAAGTTAGAGTGCTAATGGGTTTACAGTGTCCTTATACAACTAAGATATCTTCAGAATAATTTAAAAATGTATGTTTTCTTATGCTATAGGGGGAATAATGACTGAATAATAAATAATTCTTGGAATTTGGTTTAAAAAATGTTTATTTTTGCTTTCACATTTAATTTTTTTTGCTTCTCTGTAATGTTTTATTTATGCTCAATAAAAAGTGAAACACTTTATCCATTGCTTAGCTCTGTCCTTTCCTGCATCTCGTTTGTTCTTCCACTTTGCATGAGATGTAAAAGACAAAGTAATACCCTGCGGGAAAGGAATATAAAATGAACACATCTCAACCCTGTAATAAATCATTTACAGCCTCTATATGTACAAGATGGCTGCTCTCTCTCTCTTGTCTCTCTCCCCTTTTTGTAGGGCCAGGGAACGCTGTGAGAAAAGCTTTTACCTGTTGTTTCCATATAAGGATGGAGGATGAGACTGGGGAAGAAAGTTGAGGCTCACAATGAGAGGCAGAGACAGAAGCAGATTGAACAGGAGATAGGAGGGAAAGCACAGAGATAAAGGGAGAGAAAGCAAACCGAGGTGGAGTGCTGATTGTGAGAAACGTTTTAATAAATGCGTTTTTGATAAATGGAGAATGAAAGCAGCCCGAGGGAGAGGGATGGTCTCATCTATTTACTATAGAAACACATTGTTCTGCGTGTGTGCATTCAGTTCTGCATTAATTATCAGCTTGTATGATATTATTCTGTGAAATCTCAATTATTTGCATTATAGCCTACAAAGCCTGGTATTTCTATAACGTTTAGTGTAATCATAGCCTAACAACCCTAACTGCAGTGCTAGTTACTGTTTGGCACCTGTCCCTTATTCATCGCTGCAGATTCTGTGTTTTACTGAACATCCAACATGTAGCTGCTGGTTCTGAAAATGCAGAGAAATAATTAGCGTTTCTTTACAAAACAAGCTTGTATCTCAGTGTTGTGCCACTTATGAGGGCATCTTTTCTTCTCTCCCTTGAGGTTTGCCCGTCTGACATTAGATTTCGTCTTTGCACACTTAAATACAAGTATAGTTTTTCCTCGTTCGTTTAAGTGAAGGTCAAAGGTCAGAGGGTGCCACCTGCTGTACGGATTGATTTTGTGCTATATAAATAACATTTTATTGTACTGAATAAATGCAGCTTCTTTATTTCCCTCGTCTATATTATATGTTTTTCATTCTCAATCTTAACACAGTATGCAGCCACCAAATAACAAACAATAAATAACCAATGTGGAACTTCTACAGTTTTCAGCATTACTTAAGTTGTACAGTAAGACAATTATCTTGGTATTGCGAGTTCGATTGCAATGTTTTGTTTAAATATGAAAATGAGGCATTATCCTGTGCTGACTTTGAGCTAATTTAGGCGAAATCTACAGAGAGAAACAGATAAAGTGCAGTAAAATAATACACCTAAATATGCATGTTTGATATTTCTTCTGGAAGAGAAAAAAGATACTCACAAAAACCCAAAATCTGAATATTACACAGTGAAAAATGTTGTTTTTGTCTCAAAAAAAGTCAACTTTTGATTTTCCAGAAAATATTCTATATCACTTTGTATATCTATAACACAAAGTAAAACTGGCTATGACAGCAGATTAATCCGTATCAGCCGCCTGTACATCAGATAAGAAGAGAGTTCAGTAGAATAGAATAATGAACTGATGTAGTTATCCTCAGATACACATCAGCCGATCATGACTTCACACACTCCATCTGCAGTGACCTCTCCAAAGGGCAGGGCCGACTCTGCAGTCGCAGGCAGATAAAGGTCTCTCAGTGATTAAACTTAATCAGGGTTGCTAAGCAACAGCCACAGACTTGGGCAGACTCAGGAAATTTTCATGTTTCATTCGACTACAAGCAGCAACCAAGGCCACTGCAGCCGTTAGGTCTTTTTCTGTGAACCTCACTTCCTGGTATTCATGCGCTTCCTTCCTGTCAGCCACTCGCTCACACAGGAGTCACATCACAGCGTCCGTTTCTTGGTGGTTCTGTCAGCTCGCTGGCTTTTAAGTGATGCCTCTGACAGCCTTGACCTACTCCAGCTTTCTCTCTATTGTTTGACCATCGGGATGCACTGAGTGGGCTGAATCTGGGGCAACACGAGGAGGATAAAGAGGACAAAGTGTTTTGACAGATGTGGGAAGACATTACACTATATTTCAGAGTATTTGACTTAAGTTCACTTTGTACTTCCTGGATGGATGGTAATAACACAGCATGGTGACCAATGGTCAAAGTACATTTAATCAAGTACTGTACTTAAGGTAGATTTTGAGGCACTTGTACTTTACTTTAGTATTTCCATATGTCACTTTTTACTTCTAATCCACTACATTTTAGAGAAATATTGTAATTTTTACTCTACTTGATTAACCTGCCAGCTTTAGATTTAACATAAAAAAACATAATCTTAATAAATCTAATAATCTTTACATATTAAACCACATTAAACTATATAAAGAAGTATGATATATTTGTAATATATTTAACATCAGAGTGGGCTCATTCTGCAGAACGAGTACTTTAAGAACATTTTGATGCTGATAGTTTTGTACTTTTACTTAAGTAAGTTTTACATGCAGGACTTTAACTTGTAGTGGAATAATTCTGCAGTGTGGTATTAGTACTCTTACTTAAGTATATTAAGGGATCTGAATACTTGATGGTGACACATCTAAAAACAACATCCTGTTACCTCGCAGGCATTCACATGAAGACTCAGCCATCATTTGTACATTTCCCCTGCAGAACGATCCGATCTTTATATTGAAAATCACATGGGCTTGGACTTTTCTCATGCTTTGACTCATTGTTACATAAACGAGCTGTTACACAGAGCCTTCGGTCCACATATTGCCCCATCCCGGTAATGTGATCCCTGTCACTAAGTGCTGTCTGTCCAATGAATGTTCCCGTTATATAGAGCGTGGAGCCTTGAGAACGTAACTGCTCCCTGGGGAAACTCGGGAATAGATCGTGTGATGGGTGTTAGGAAGAGCTGATTCAGCACTTTGCACTGACC
>CAFUXE010000752.1:492548-506953 GCA_903364295.1 Serranus cabrilla | reverse complement strand
CCCCCCCCCCCTTTAAAACCCCACTGCCAACCACACTGCCTTTCTTTCTTATCGCCCCATCTTTTCAAATAGTATACCCTTTATCAAGACTATCCCTCTGGGAACATGAAAGAAGAGACGGACTCTGAGGTTCTGTTTGAGCAAGGGAGGGGCCGGCACCAAGACACAGAGGAGTGAACTGCTGCTAGACAGAAAGCACTGCTTAGAAACCCTCTCCTAGATTTATACAGGCGAAGAAGTTTGCTTGCTGTTCTCTCTGAATCTGATAGCTGTAATCATGTCAACACCTTACAAAGGAAGGACATAGTTTGTTTACATTTCTATGTGCATTCGTCTGTGCGTGCATGTGTCAACAGACCCACAGCACACAATCAGGGCTTCCTGTGAGCGTCGCATTCATGCAGGACAACAGGTACTGCACAACATCAGTGTCTGCAATCTTTCATCAGCGAGACTCAAGTGTGTGTGTGTGCAGCAGTGGTGGAAGAAAAATGCTAATACCACACTGCAGAATTACTCCACAACAAGTAAAAGTCCTGCATTTAAAACTTATCTAAGGAAAAGAACAAAAGTATCAGCATCAAAATGTGGCAAAGTAGCAAAAGTAAAAAGTTCTTGTTCTGCAGAATGGACCCACTCAGATTGTTTTATATATTACAAAGATATTATTGGATTATTTGTACTGATGCATTCATAAGCATTGTTTTAACAATGAAAAGATGTGACTGATTGATCTAAATCTACATTTATCATGTTTTTCATGTTGAATATTGACCTGAAAAGTAACTAAAAGTACAATATTTGCCTCAAAATCAAGTGGAGCAGAAGTATACAGTTACATAAAATGGAAATTCTCAAATAAAGCACAAGAACCTTAAAATGGCACTTAAGTACAGTAGGCTACACAATTTTGTTAAATGCTATATTATAAATTTGGCATAAAAACACTTTTGTCACAGGCAGAAAGTGTGTTTACATTGGGAATATATATAAAATGACAAATCATAATGTAGAATAGTTAAACAACTCTGTGTGTCTGAGTAGATTCTACAGGAGTGAAGAAGTCACTCATTCTTGTTGTCTACAAATCCTGAACCTGACACGCCAGATGGTTTGTTACACAGAACCATCTGAGAAGCTGTCACTGGGAACTGGTCGGACAGACACTCTCAAAAATATTTGGCAGGTGATTTGATGAACCATCTGTCTATCACAGGAGCAAGTCGGAAGAAAAGGAAAAACGTCTTTTCCATCAAGATAAGCCTTCTGTGACATTCTTTGCTCATTCAATAAAGAAATACTCTCCAGTTTTGGATATAAGTGACGCTACTGTAGCATCTCTGCTAACTTCTATAGAGGCCCACTGTTGTTGGAAGATTTTCATGCGATCTTGTAATATTGCGAGAATTCAATAAACAAATCCCATGAAAAGACCAAAACCAACGTGTAAGTCTTTCTGCCAGCCCATTTCTGACTACAATATCTTAAAAAATGTACAGTTTATGTCCATAAGCTCTGAAAATGTTGGTCTAATCTTTGTACAGTGGGGAGTAGTGGAGCTGCATCATCCATCTTTATATATTATAAATGAAACAAATGATATAATGGAAATAATAAGTGATAAATATGTAACTTCCGTTTAAAAAAGGTCAACTAATCTCCTTAAAAAACACATTTGGTGATTTTATGAGATTTTATGTGATATTTATGGCAGTGAGGGTTTATGTGGGAGGATAGTGCTCATTTTAATGGCAGCACATGCAGTAGTTTAGCTAATTGATGTGTTTAATAGTTAATTAAGTCTTTAATTGATTGTTCGTTTTGGTCTTTTCTCAAGATTAATTGACAATATAAAAAAATATCACCTGTCTTTTCATTTAGTAATTTAATATTATAGCATGTTTTGGGACATTAAACAATCTGTAAATGTGCATGAGCATATATCATCACAGTGCATTGCAGAGCAGTTGTTTCCCTTTCAGTGTGCAAAGGGAGATAAATGGATCTTTCTTGTGATCTAAGAATACACGGCTACAGTTGGCATTTATAGGTTTTCAGTCTCCATTGTCATGGATTACACAAACAAAAACTCACTGGCCCTGCTGTTTATTTATACCTTTTTACGAGAAAAATATTATGAAGCACTTAACACACATAAATAACCCTTGATGTCCATTGGTGTTTGGCCTCTAAAACTAATTTATTGTGTGTTTTGTGGAGTGGCTACGGGCGCATACTAAATCTGATTGCCATTGCACAGCAGAAAGAGGATCTCGGAGGCACAGTTTTACAGTGCAGAATTAATGGAGCGGGCTCAAAGTGTGAGGCATTCATCTCAGTGTTTCGCTTTTACTAAATAGTAAAAAATACACTGAAGGGGGCGATTTGTTCTGACATTACACGTGCATGGACTTCTGCATGCATGCACAGGAACATGCCAGACACCTGCAGGGTATAAATCAGGGCACAGAGCGGCCCCTCCCTGGCAGCTGGGGGTGAGAAAGAAAGAGGGGGGGTCCTTCTTCTCTTCTTTGGCCCTCTGATGTCTTGGGAGTCTGGTTTCACCAAAACGCTGCTGGTATATGTTGACAATGGGAGCTTTGGGGATGCTGCAGCGGGCCTCAACAGTGAACTGTGTGTGTGAGTGTGTGTGCTCATGCATGTCCATGCATAAATAGACAGTAAACCGTTCTCTTTAGACAGTCTTGTCTGGCAACAGGAGCCTCGCTGATAAGATCTATTTTGGAGCCGCACAGTTCAGGGCAGCTCTGCACTTGTGTTTTTCTTTTCAGTTTCAACTGTGTCTCTAATGATAGCCGGATTATCCAGCTCCTTTTTTTAAAGCTAGACTGTTGCTGCCCTCCTTTTGAACTCGCTGCATCTTGCATCTGTAGATGCAGTGTGTGGATTTAAGATGCAAAAGTGGACCAAAATGGGGAAAGTACATTCATGCACTTGATTTCCGTTTGTAAATTTGAATCAAGATTTCTATGATATCCTACAAAATATGACGGTGGCCATATCATTAAGACTTAACAACATTAAGGATTCGAATGTGGCTCAGAGCCTTTGCTGCATGTCTACCCCTCTGTCTCCCCTTTAACTCTACATCTCTACCCAAATAAAGCTTAAAAAGGTCAAGAACCTTTAAAAAAATAAAAACTTCTACCAAAAATAACTTCCATTAACAGGGACATAAACATCAGTCTTCTAGTTGAAAGATTGGGACTGCATCAAATTCTTGTGCATTATTTTTGTAAGAGTAATAACAAACTGAGCTCCCTGGCTGGTCCAATTTACCAAGTTAGGAAGAAACAACATGGACACTACATACAAGATGTGTTGTATCGCTCATACCGTATAAACAGAATATTTATTCTGACACTATATGAATGCATTATAAATGACCATCTCACAATTTTAACTCAAGTTAAAAATTATTTGTGTATCCATCCCCAAACTGAATAATTTCTTCTATGGTCCATTGCACCCTTTCACAAAGTTTTATGAAAATCAGGCCCGCAGGTTTTTCATAATCCTGCTGACAAACAAACAAACAGAGCAGAAAACATGAGCTCCTTGGTGAAGATAAAAACAACAGTAATCCTGCAGTATTAAAAGACCCTGATCCAAGAACACACACGTACGCGCATGCATAAAACCTGCATTCCCTTTTCTAAATCAGTGAAAAAGAGAGTGTGTGTGTGTGTGTGTGTGTGTGTGTGTGTGTCCTTTCCAACATGTCTGGACATGTATCAGAGGAATGTGTGTTATGTATTGAGGTGGACAGAAGAGGCTTTTTCGGCCGATCGTGCAGCGACTAACAACACAAAGTCCAAGAGGCTGTTGCCCTGAAGCCCATCCACCAGCACCACCCTCAGAAGCTCCCAGCACCACCCTCAGCGTGGGAAAATCACACAGGAATGTCTTTAAGAGACACAGCAGCTCAGATAAACAAGCCTCCTCCTCTACAGGTATGTGCAGGAGCAGATAATGGGGGAATGTGTGTGTATCTGCCTGCATGAGCCTTTGTCTGCACGTCGAGTGTTTCTTTTGGGGACAACAAAGTGTGTCTATGTGTTTGTGAGCATCTGTGTGTCTGAGCCATTCCTCATCAGTGAGCAGTGAGTACACACAGTAAGAGGCGGTAATCAGTACCAATTATCCTCAAACACGAAGAGAGTCAAGAGGAGCATTCCTCCTCAGCACGACAACCGCTTAAGTCAGGCCTGATTAATCGAAATGTCTGTCTGAAGCAGCACGGGAAATTGGTGGGACTAGAGATGCAGAAAGATGGAATTATGGTCGCTTTAAAATGCAGAATGATGATGATAACATGAGGCTTTAATGAGGGAGCAAAATGATTTTTTGCAGTCAATCATAAAAATGTTTACGTCACTCAGGATTAAGGAGCCATAATGAACTCAGAGTGTCCTTGACAGAATGCTTTAGTTGGGACTTGGCCTTGAGTTTAACACAGGAAGCCCTTAGTGCAAAACACTGCTAGTTTTCCCACCGTGGCTCCTCACACACACACAGTGACACACAAACACTTCTTTTTTCCCCTCACCAGTTGAAAACAAACAGTGAGCGGGCAGAGCCTTTGGCAGTCTCTCAGTGGGTTTAGCTGTTTTAATTGACCTGCAGTCTGACACACTGTTAATGGTGATTTCAGGAGAGAGAGAGAGGAGAGATTGATCACTGGACTGTGGTCCAAACGAATAGAGCAGATAATCAGCGAGAGAAAGACAGGGAGAAAGAGAGAAAAAACACTAACTTGGAGCATCACAAAAGGAGAAGACTGTGTCTCACATACTGAATGCTAAAACAACCAATCTTGTGTGTAGGCTGGAGTTCAGGTTCTTACTAAACTTACATTAAGATATGCAGGTGCAGTGTGTATGATAACCCAGTTAAAACAATGATTTTGTTGTTCTCATTTACCATTTTTCTGTTTTCTTGTTGTTAGACAATCAAATGAAATTGTGATTAAAATAAGCCAATTATGACAGTATAGTTAGTTTAGCTTGTGTTTATTTTTTTTGACTCATTTGACTCTTTAATGCTCTTAATTGTATTTAAATGTCCTTTTAACATTTTAGGTAAAGCATTTTGAATTGTCTTCTTTCTGAAATATTGCCTTGCCTTAATATCTTTAATTAAATTCCTTACAAATCATCCGTAAATATATTTTTTGCTTCTGCACAGACATGGATTTAAAACGTAACTTGACTGGTTGGTGGAGGCATTAAACACTGAGGCAGTAATTCAAGTTGTCAACAACAAAAAAATGGTTTTACATGCTAAAACACCAAGCCAGATTTTTAGGATTCATGCACTCTGGTTTAGGGAAAGCTCCGTTTAGAAAAGAAGAAAAAAATATGTTTTTAATTTGAATTGTCTTAATGTTGCCATACTCGTAGAGAATATGTGACCGTCTCATATTTAAACTATTAAATCGGCTATTTACATTTACATTGGTAGGTATAAAGTAAGGGTTTCTGTCATGGGAACAACACGGCCTATTTACCCAGGGTGCAATGTTGTGGGTCATCTTCTCTCACTGACAGTCGACAAGTTAAAGGCCAATGTGAAAGGTGAATGCTGGCTTGACCTCTAAAATGCCAGAGTGATGTCTGCCTTCTCTCTCACTCTTACACGTGTCTTCTTAAACCTCCAGTTTTATATTTACCCTGAAATCCACAAATCCCTCATTTCCAGAGGCACAAACACAGACCTGAGGGTACATGATCATCATCATCATGTCATTTTTCTAAATCGCCACTTCTCTTTCCACTCAACTCTCTCTGACTAACATAAGCAGTCATAGTTTCTATTAAGGTATTGCCACAGCCATTTCTCTACCCGGCTGTGTGGCGAGGTTTCACCAGAAACAGACTACACCCACATTTGGCCTTCCTAAATGATACAGTGTGGCCTGGTAGCAAAGAGAAAGTGCACGTGTGTGTTTATGAGAGAGAGAGAAAGGAGGTTGGTGAGGTTTGAAACAGGGTGTAGTTCACCCTCCACCCTTTCCCCTCTGCGTCTGATTGTATGATGCATGCAGAGAGGTTTCATTTGTTTTAATGGCTGGAAGGGGTCCAACAGAAAAACTGAGCTGGCCCGTGTGTAATCCTCAGCGTTACCCTGGAGAGACACACAGGAGCATTTAACACTCCTTGTGCACTGATTGCACACGGAAACAACGGCTGCATCCGGAGAAAGACGGAGAGGGAAATGGAAAGGGAAACCTGACGGTGCACTCCAGACACTAATCAGAAAGCCAGACTAGAAATAATACTCAGATCATTTCTGAAAGTAGCACTCAGACTCTTTAGTTATTAACAGTACCAATACAACAATACACCAATATAAGAACTCATTATGTTGTGAAATGGCCCCTTTAACTGATGTGGTATTACATATGACATTATGAGACTATTGAATACTGATGCATTGATGGGTGAGCAGCATTTTATCTTTGTAGCAGGTTGTGTTATAGAGTCAAATAATTTTGTCTAGTGGATCCAAATCTAGGCTTCAGGTGCTCTCCTAAGGGTGTCATGATAAATCTAAGGGCTCCTGAGGTGATTAATGGGGCCCAATAAATTGTTTGTATATTAGAAGTTAGAATGAAGTAAAGGCCCTTATCGAAATACGGTCAGACACACGAAAACAACAAAACAAGATCTCTAATAAGATTGATAAAGGTCAAAGGTCACTGTGTCTTGACGTCCACTCCATTCCTTTGAGTACAACATCATAGAAAAGCCTTGAGGGCGTTTTGTTCGGCTTTGACACAAACATCCACGTGAACTCAAGAATGAGCTGATAAGCTCTGCTGGTGAAAGGTCACTGTAACATTACAAAGCATAACTCAGGAATTCATATTCTAATTATGACAAAATGTCCCACAAATATCTAATCTGATGAAATAATGAAGGGATTAGAATTTATATCCATAAGGTCAAGGGTCAACTACACTAGAACATCATAATGTCCTTCAAAAATACAACCACAAGGTGGTAATTCTGGTTTTATGTAAAAACATCATTACAGCTGCCAAAATAAATGTTGTGGAGGAAAATAAAAATAAATATTTCCCCTTGAAATGCACAGAAAGAAGTATAAAGTCACATAAAATGGAAACAATCATGTTATGTACAAGCAATATAAAAATGTACTTTCATTACTTTTTTTTGCCATTTCCTGTCAATTAATAGCAACTGTAATCATCCCAATAAACACACTGCACACTGCAGCTCCAGAGGATTCAGTGGCACGTTTCAGTGATAGCTTTATCCTTTTTGGAAATCATTCTGTGCAACTTTCTTTGGTATAATAATTATCGTACAGACCTCCTCTGTGTAATCAAAGAGAGGACACTTGGGCAGAGTCCCTGGTGTTTAAGCTAAGCCTTCATTTGGAACGCACGTAATCAGAGACTAAAATAATCTGTTTATAACATGACTACTAATTTACCACAGAGTGACGCCAGCCACACGACTGCCTGTGTCGTTGTGTGGTCAGGCTGACACACACCAGCACACACGCTTGGTTTGATGATGCTGTAGATAGAATTCAGTGCATTTATGTGTCGTTTGCATGTGTGTGTGTGTGTGTGTAGTTGGCAGCTGACAGCCCTGTGGAAAGGTCTCGAGGGTGAGAGGTTTTTCCAGCCAGACCCAGAGGCAGCCAATGTCCCACATACATCTAGTTTCCTGAGGCAGAAAACAACAATCTGACTCACTGACTGACCTTCTATGTACATTTATGTGCTGCAGACCACATTGTCTCATGTGTCACAGTCACAGGGAATAATGCACTTCAGGGTTTTGTCGAGACTCGAGAAGTTTCCTGGGTAAAGCTTGTGTAGAGAGATTATTTGCAGCACTGGAAACTAGTTTATCATTCAGACGATCATGATAGCAGATCAATGCTGATGCAAAAACCGAAAAAACGTATTTTTTTGTAATCTATATGGAGAGATTATCAGTCAGTCCTCCAGTCAGTTCGCTGATGAAGCAGCACTATTGTATGTCCACAAAATAGTTCAGGATTAGAAGCCAAAAAGCTACACAGCCTATTTACACATATATATTTACATGCACTGTCCACAGCACACACTCTAGATTTTCTCACACACATATACATAATGCATAGTCAGCCCTTCTGCTCATGCAGTCAGCCTACAGTTTTCTGTCAACACGGCCAGAGATAAGCCACAATTGATGCAATGGCTGCCTGATAAGATTGAAATACAGCATTACAGTATTATCACAGTAATCACATTATTATAATCTACAGCGCTCATCAAAGTAATTATAAAGAGGTCTAAAATGCAAATGAGTAATGCAGGAATGTTTGGTAGAAAACATACTTTATTTATACCTATATATTGTCTTAGATAATGTTAGTGCTATCATACTTACACAGGGTTTGTGCAGCACATTGCTACAGCAGATAGAGGCTTAAATCATCTTTTAAATTAAAGCTGTTTAATTCTGAAAAAAAAAAAAAATCCAATACCTGTGTCTGATTAGTGCGAGTGAAAGGATTAAACGATTATAGGCTTGTGGCTACAGCTCAGAAATGCTGTTTGCTCATTTACACCTTCACTTTAAGCATCTGAAATCAATGTTAATGCAAACCAGATCAATGGTGCCATTGACTGTCTGATAGAAACTAGTCGCAGTGGTTTTATTCAGCTGGATGTGGCCAGCAGAGGGGGGAGGGGCTGGGATTACTTGAAGGAACTGATCCTGAACCCCTTTTGACCTTTTCGGTCATTATGAAGGCAGCACTTCTGTTTTCATATAAACATGGTGTTAAGGATAAAGACAAGTGAGTCTTTGTGTAACCAACGTCTTTGTTTCTGCTGAGGAAGCTCGATCATGAGACTCGTGGCAGCGAGAGGAACCTCAGGAGTTCGTCACACTGCTGAAAAGAATAAAGCATCATCACGCTGTGTGTCTTTGTGTTTATAGCTGGAGCCGTGTTGCTGTTCTTCAGGGAAGCTGATCCCAATTGAATTGCTTGTGTGTTTGTGTAAAGAAAGTTCAGCAAAAACAAACACAACTAGGTAAAAGGTCCAAAATAATCTCCCCCCACCCATGTTCTTCAAACAGCTGAAACCCTATACGACCGGTTTCACATCGCTATCGCTTAGCGACATATTTAGCTAACCACAAAAATGTTGCTGGTTGTTCCAGGGCAATTTAGGGTTAGTTCCTGTTTTAAGCAGTGTTGCTGGGGATGATGCGCCTGAGTCATCAGGTCTCAGATAGACGCTGATGTAAACAAATCTTGGAGACATTGTTTACCTGGCTCTGATAGGCAGGGATTGGAGGAAATGTTTAAACTTATCACAGTGGTGAAGGAACTACTTTTATCACAAAATATCCTGAACACAAGTGAAGTCAAATCCCATTTAAAGGTATAATATGCAACTTTTTCCACCTTAAAACTGTTTATTTGTGCCAAATGCCATTATCTCAAATGTTTGCAATATCATTTTAATGTAATGTAAAGGTCAGTTTTATGTGTTAACCTTTCATGCATCAGCATTGTGGTTGCCTGCAGTCATAACTGGAATTGGCAATTTGGAGAAACCCTCATTTCTAATGCGAGGCTACTGTTTTTATGGCAGTTTTTGTCAACTGTTCTGTTTGTTTTTAGAAAGGAGGAGACCTCTGCTGATCATTTCCGGTTAAAACCCAAACGATGAACACTGAAGAAATTCAGGTTGAATTTGTTTTTTGCTTATTTAAGGAAAGTTGTAAGAAAAGATTGAAGTACACATTAAGGTTTTTTGTTTTATTTAACTACACTTTGTCTATTTGCATCCCTAGTTTTTTCTAAATTCACCAAAAGTTAGCATTAGATAATTCCTCATTTGCATATTTAAACATAACATGTTAGAAAACCTGTAATACAATAAATCTACACAATCTATAAAGTAACTATATGTCAAATACATGTCATAGAGTAAAAAAGTACTATTTTCCTTCTGAAATGTAGTCGAGCAGAAGTATAAAGTAACATAAAATCAGTAAACTCCAACAAAATGCAACCTCAAATTTTTACTTAAGTACAATTTTTGGGTAAATCTTCTTTACATTACTGGTATGCTGAACTTAATATGCATATTCTCTTAACTTTCTTTAAGGTGAAAAGTGAATTTCTCCAGAGCAGGAAGCTAAAGAACTGCTTTTCCCTGAGCTGCATGTTTTATGTGCTTTAAATGTGTTTACTGTAAGTCTTGCTCTTGTCAAAAACTCATCCGTCATTGACAATAGGGTTCAACTTTGAAGAATAATTGTTTGCAGAAACATAAGCAGGCAGTTTAGGAAGATTAGGGGTTCAACCTATAATTAAAAGCCGTTTGAATGAATGATTCACAAGAGTCCAAGAACGCATGGAGGAGAAAGAAGCCGCAGCTGTGAAGCAATCTCACAGTCAAGTATCAGATGGGAGCTCGCTTATGGATGAATGTGGGACATGAATAAGAAGACTTTTTATTCTGTTTATCTTGAGATATTTTTGAATCAACTGAGAACCAAAGGTATATTTGGTTTAATTGTGAAACCGCGACACTGACCGTGACCTGTTTAATTTTCTGCCTGTGTCGATGGGAAAAATGATCAAAGTCTGTACAAGTTTATATTACTTAGAAAGTAATTTACTGCAGAGCAAAGAGAGCGTCACACACACGTACACACAAATAATGGATCCGCTCAGTGGTTCAGTTTGATTAATGGGCTGGTGGACGACTGCATCTCGCTCTCCATACCAAGGAATCCGCTCTGTTGCTACACAACAACGTGCAGTAAAACGCTCCTGCGTTCTCGTGTCGTTTGACCAGCTGTGTGTCATATGGTTTCATTTTTAGGGGGAATTCCAAATGGACGCTTTTGTGCAGGAACAACACCTGAATTACAGTGAAATGTGAACAGATGTGGGCACATTCATGATTACTCACCCTGTCTTTATGTCATCTGAAAGGTGTGGCGTGTGCCCTATTTCTGCCTTCATTTCTCTACATTCTGTTCTTCAAAATAAAACTTAAAATCATGAGTGTATGTTTCCTTTTGCTGCATTATGATGATAACAATATGGCATTATTTTACATAATTATCCCAAAACATCTCTTAAAAGATGCTTTAATCTATATTTGAATCAACAATGGAACGATTGACTATGAGTTTGTAAAAGGGATCTCCTGCAGTGACAAAACTTATAAATTATCCCTGGATCGTGCAGTTCCTTCAGCTTAATGTGACTATTTAGGATCTTTCAACTTGGTGACTAATTATTTAGAATATGTCAATATTCCGAAATTGGTTACAGGACATATAAACAACTGATTCTGCTTGGATATTCCGAATTTGGCCCAATTTCGTATGGAGCCTTTTCCGATTAAGTCACGTGGGATATGACAATAATGATTAGGGTGTTAGGACCAGTCTTTGGATACAATGCAAGCTGTGCTCAAACGCATAAACAAGTCCACCTACTAACTTGGATTTTTTTTATTTTCATAAAAGAAGCCAAGTATTTGGCTGAGCACAACCAGCTTCATAATAAGCCACGTCAGGAATTGGTACTTATAGTAAGACATCTGACTATTTACTGCATGGTTATCTTTTCTTTTTTAAAGTGGAAGAATATTGAGCCGAAATCTAATTTTCCACATAAACTGTGTGGTTTATTTGCAGCTGCGAGCACCTTAGTCTTACCTGACCTTCAGCTGTTTGACATGAATGTAACAGGGGCTGTTCAAAGACCAGTGAACTCTTCATGTACATATTAATTAGAAGCACCAGTGCTTCACCCCTGCATGACTTCCCCTGAGACGACAGCTCCGTGGGGTTTAAACTGGGGGGTAACACGCTGGTGACAGGCCTCTGCAGCCACAGACGTAATTGAATAAAGATTCCAGTTGTTCTGAAATCCCCGGTTTTAGCCTCTGGGTCTTTGAGGTG
The DNA here is from genome assembly GCA_903364295.1 of Serranus cabrilla. Lineage (NCBI taxonomy): Eukaryota > Metazoa > Chordata > Actinopteri > Perciformes > Serranidae > Serranus > Serranus cabrilla. Next base: position 494,969 of record CAFUXE010000752.1, on the reverse strand, counting down.
GGCCCCAGAAATCTGAGGAATGAGAGGCCGTCCCTGTGCTGTCAGTGCTGTGGACACAGTTTAATCCTGCACCACTGGGAGAATACTGATGAGAGGCGCTCAGAGGACGTGAAGGGAGTGTGTGTGTGTGTCAGTGTTGAAAGCATTGACAAGCGCTGAGCCTTGACCCTGAAAGACCCACGGTCTTATAATATATTTATGGAGGATGTCACACAATATAGCTGGGCGATATCTAAAATGCAGGCTCCAGTAATAATGTACAGCTTCCAGTGACGTCACATTGTACCAGTCAGAGGTTTAAACAAGCTGATACACATCTCTGCCCTCTGCCAGCTACCAGCACAAATACAGGAGTGGTCTCGGGTGGAGTTTCACATACGTGGTTACATCATTGCCCGGCCATGTCGAGTATTGTGCCTCGTCAATGTTATCAGTCCATAATCATCATGACTTTGGAATCACATCATCTCTAACAGGTAGTTTCCATGATGGAATAACTAGTGATACAAAGACTTAAAGGCCACAATAAAGGTGGTCCAAACCTCAGTAAGGCACAAAGTTTGATTACTAATGTTTAGCAACTTTTTTTCTAATCAACAATTTTTCTTTTTGACAATCCTCTGCCTGCGTTCCCTTGCTGATTTATCTTTTTTAATAATAGAACATGAAATATTATTGATTATGAGGCTGTTGCTGTTTATGGATGTTAGGTTTCAGTCAGATTTTATCACAGCTTAGTGGTAGAAGTAATTGATGGCAGACTGCTGCCATCCAGTGGCCATCAGTAGTCATTACACCTCTTAAAATATGAAAAGAGATGACTGGTTGCTCAGTATTTCAAACTGTGGATCACAAATTAGTTAGGTGCTCTTGGAAAACAGGGGAAGAAGAATATAAACAAGAAGGAAATCCAGGAATTCCAGTTTATATAAAAACATAACTACAAGGAAGGTTATACCATAAAAAAAACCCTGATTTTAGAAGGTAAATCATCAAAAAAAAAAAAAAAAAGGAAAAAGAAGAAGAAGCATGTCTGTGGGTCTTTATCAGGGCTTTTAACAAGCTAGTGTTCCATCACCTATACAGCAACAACTGCCACTGAGAAGCCATTACACGCCCCGGATAATTAAAACATACAAAACAACTTGCAAGATTACACCTAAAAATCTGTATCATTAATGGAAGATAGCTAACCATATATAGGTTCCTAGTTAATACAAGGATATGTGTTATATTCACTGTTTTTTCTTATATTCCGTTGTGCCTGGACCAAGTTTCTGCTTTGCTCTTAAAATACCTTTACACATTCCTCTGTTTTAACTCACAAACCATTAACAGATAACCATTAACTATATCTGATTCAAATGTAATCAAAAGTCAAACAGCCAAAGGGGAAAAAAGTCACAAAGAAAAGAAATAACATGAAGCCACCACCAGGTGTCATGCTCGTGCAGACAAGCAGACGAGCTGATAACTTGCAGGTCCTATAAAAACTGTTTGGTTTTTAATGTCTGATTATGTGCAGTACAACCAACATTGCAAACGTTGTCCATACATCATGGTTTGCTGTGAAACCACTTGTTCAGTGTACTTTTATTTGTTATTGCTAAAACATGTATTGTGGTAAACTGTCTGTTGTATCAACAAAGTTTCTATGTGCTGTCAAACAAAGTAAAAATATGAGTCGTATTTAGAGGTGACAACCATATATCTAGTTTTAAGTGATAAATACACTTTTCTGCAGCTTTCTGAGTGATTGTGCTTTCTGCATTCCCTCACATGTTTGCAGGTCTTTTTTTTCTTTCTTATTTTTTTTTACAATATTAGTAGGCAAAACAAATGCTGTCTAAATGATGTAGATGCATTCCCCATAGTCAGGTGGTAATTTTGTATGCAATTTAGCTTCAACTGTACAACCAACAGATGTGTAGATGTAAGGAAGGGACGGGGAAAAAAATATGTCTGAGGAGTTTAAAAGATACCACAAGGGACGTAAAAAAGGGTGAATAGTATTTCTCACTTTTATTGTCATATCACTTTTTCAATACAGAGTTTTGGGAAAAAAAGGAAATAGAAATGTTATTTTATAATGCCAGAGTTTGTGCTATATGCATAATATGATAACATATTAATAACAAATATCTGATTTGCTTTTCTTTAAAAAAAAAAAAAAAATTAACAAAGGACCGTTGATTGGGTTAAGGATTATATTTTCTTATGAATATGGATTTCATGTTAAATCAAACTTTATAGAATACAAAATAAAAATATACAAACATACAAACACAATACAAACACAAGCAGACATGTGCTCAATATAATACAAATAAACAAGAAAATGACTTTACATAGACAAAAAATTAATAAAAAGAACTATATTTAGACAATAGAAATTGAGTCAATAGATGTTTCAATAATAAT
>CAFUXE010000752.1:474230-492455 GCA_903364295.1 Serranus cabrilla | reverse complement strand
ATAAAGAAACATATATTATTCCTCTGCCAAAAGATCCCTATGCATATTCACATTTCTTTTCCTTTTTTTTTGTATTCCTGTTAAACCACACTGACCCACACGGAGTGTGTTTACGTGTGTCATGTGTGTGAGCATCACCTCGCAGATCCACACTGCGACACGTGATTGGCTGGCCGGCACTGGCTCCTCCAATCAGCGAGCCGCTCTGGCTCCGCCCGCCACATCACTAGCATGGCGGAACACGGAGCAGGAATTCCGGCTATGCGCCGCTGACAGCGTCGTCGATGTAGTAACACCATGATGACCATCCTCTGGCGTATCAGATCTGTCGCCCGGCGACGAGCAGCGATCAACTAACCAGCTGCGAGCAACTTGGCAGCAGTTTATCCGCGGACACACACAGCTGTTTGGGCCAGGCGGCGGATCATGAAGCCCTGATGCTCTGAGTTGGACCGGTGCCTTTTTCTCCACTCGAACTCCTCTCTGGGATTAAGCAGACTAGCTTCCTCTTGCTGAAGAGTTTCACAGATAACATCATGGATTTGTTCGGGTTGCTACACTTGGACGAGCTGTCCCATGGGCTGGCAAACTTGCCCATGTTTCCATACTTTGACATGGCGCACTATATCGTGTCGATCATGTCTCTGAGGGAGCAGCCAGGTAAGTGGCTGACGCAAAGTTAAAGCGCACTGACACCTACAGCTGGCGCCAAGTTTATGCACGTTATTTATATATTTTACACAAAAAAAGTGTCTCTGAGACTCGGAAAAACTTAGGGCCGTAAACTATCCTGGTATTTCACACGCTCCAGCAAAATGTCACGCAGCAACAACAAGAGGATGTTGTGTTGTAACTTAACCTACAGTACAGTTTACAGTCCAATGCACACCCAGAGCTGTACTTCATGTCATATCTCACGTGTTTTATTCTTTTTTTCCCATGAGTTTATCATTCAGTTTGTTCCTAATAACTTTATATGAATGTTTTCTGTTTTAATAAAAGTACTAATTAGTTGGCCCCACTTTTAATAGATACAAATAATTATTTAGTTAACTAAATGATACAAGAATCTAAATATTGTAAATAAATTTTGCAGTACTAATGTGGGTTGTACTTTGGGATAAAAGGTGCAATAATATTAAAGAAAAGTATATATTTCAGTTCTTAACACAATGCAATTTATGCAGACATAATAATTATGATTTTTGCAATGATGTACAGTCGGTTATATGTTGTATATGTTAATTAGGGTTAAATGACAGCACTTAAAATTAAATTTTTAAACATTTTAAATTAAAAACATCTGCAGCATTATAATTCGTTCATAATATAATATCGACCCCTTCTTTCCTCTGTTTACACTATTAACCTTGCTGTTATGAAAAGCTGCATAAATAGCCTTTTCATGCTATTATGCATTATTAATTTATATATTAGCAGTTGTTTCTATTATTTTGTCCACCGTTTATCACCACCCTGGTACTGAGAGTAAAAATGAACACTCTGTATAATTAAGTCTAATTAAACAGCACCACAAACTCCTCTAAAGTTATCATAAAGTTGAATCAACACCAATTCAAAATAGTTTAAACAAAAGCAGATCATAACAATCTTAATAAACAATGAATATATAGGCTATTGATTAAAAGTAAGTTTATTATTGTTTTGATACATGGTGGTATGATTTGTTGTATTAAAATAAAAGGTGTCAGATAATAATAATTACGTAAAGATAATTAAGTATCTTGATATTATGCTTTGTGATACTTTATCTATTCTTAAAAACACTATCAACTTTCTTTTATAAATAGTTTCCATGCAAAGATTTGTAGCAGACAGAACTAGTGCTATAATGACGAATGCACATTGAGTACGACAAATGCAAATCCAGATCCAGCTGATTAGATTTTTGTGCAAAAAGCAGTGTAAATGTTTTCTGTAAAGTTAGATTTAAAAAAAAAAATCACAATATCTCCTTGCTTACAGTGTCATAATATATAATAATATAGTGAATTGTAACCCCTGTATCATGATACTTATCAAAATGCTAGATCCCGCCAATACACAACCCTATCAGATAATGGTACACTTTGGTATTCTGCCACAAGAAATTGATAAATTCATCAAAATAATCTAACTTTTAAACACGACACTGAACAGCAGCTGATTGTATCAGCTCAGGCCAAAGGCAGGCACAGAGCCAACTATGTTCTGTCACTGTGATAATGTCTACAGTGACAGGTGGACTTTAACTTTCCACACACACAAACACACAAGGACGCACACAGTCCATTGTAGTCCCGCTGCTGCAAATCTGCAGTCTATTTCTGAACTTGCCTTGCAAAGAATCTGAGCTCCTGCGACCTTCTAACCCTTCGTCCTCTACTCCCATCTATCACTCTGTCGCTGGGAGAAAGATACACAGAGTGAAGTACAGCGAAACACAGGTTTAAACCTCCGGATCATTTCAAAAGAAACAGGAAGAAAGCACACAGAACACTTGGGGAGCCGGCTCCAGTTCCCGAAAAGGAAAGGAATGCTTTAAACCCCAACCTCGACCCTCCCCTTCTTTTCTCGATCCTGTGTGAAATCTTTCCTTCCTGCTCTGTAGTGTAGAGAGTTTAGTGCTTCTTTATCGTTATCAAACACAAAAGCTAATACGTTTTCCACGAAGCTTGCCACTTCTCTTAACATGCCAATGAGAGTGCAGTATACAGAGGAGTTATTTTAAGCAGGTTTCTAAACATTGCTGTGACTGGATTGTACAGACCACAGGAGGACAGGGACGTGGAAGAGGAGCAGTGGTTGTGTGCCAGTCAGTTGTTCTCTCTTCAAGGAGTTAAGCCATTTTTCTAATCGAGTTATCTCGTTTAAGGAGAGAGGCAGGATGCCTTGTTCACAGGCTTACATAATGTGTGTAATTTGACAGCTTGTGTCCTGCAACAAGCTCCGGCACAGTCCCTCTGTCTTTTCTTGCCTAGCTGCTGGGAAATGAATGAGGCTGCTTTCAAGTGCAGTTGGAAATGTCAATATTATAAAAACGCACTGACGGAAAACAGTAGTTTTGAAATATAAAGTCTGCCAGTGCTACAATGCTTGGTTAAAGTTTACAACACAACACAAAAGGGTTATTTAGGTGACATTTACTCAGCCTGGAGCAAATCGCCACACTACCTGATCTCATGGGAACGCAGCCTAAGTGTGTATAGTGAGAGAAGCTGTTCAGGTTAGGACTTAAATTACTGTTTTCAACCAGGCTTCAGCAGCAATGACCGGTTTCTCAGCTACAGTAAGGCGTGGTGTGCTCTGTCGCTATTGAATCCGCTTCATCAGTTGTTATCAGCATTATAGATATGAGTTACAAGAGGCCTGCTCCACCTCTAGTGTCATAATAAATATGTAAGCCCAAAGAGCAGGGGTGGTGGATGGCTGCTCACAGGAATTTTGTGCCCATCACACTTGGGGTTACATCTTATGTGAAACTAAACAGGTGAAATTAAACATCAATTCATGATTCTGCTTTATATCCAAGTGTCCCGACTGCAAACATTGAGTAACATAAGGTTTTAATCCAGACCTTGGTCTTTTTTTCTGAAACTTGGCCATGTAGTTTCATCAATTTATATGTAATTTTTAAAGGTCTATAATCACAAACCACTATTTTCTCCCTAAACATAGTTTCGTACACAGTTATAATCAACAGCAGATGAACAACTTTTATATCAGTATTTATGACATAAAAACAAATTTTTTCGTATCCTGCTGATACATGTCCCTTAGCTTTTAATATGTATATGATTTGATGTTTTGAAAGTAAATCCTGGTGAAAAAGTGACTGGTCATTCATTGGGCTGATAACAGTCCTGTGCACATACTAGTAGGTGGAGCGAGTCCTTCTGAACCACATGCATGAGGCAGATAACAACTGTTAACCTCCATTTAACGTGCAACAAAACAGTTGTGACTTTGAAAAAATAATTATTTCGGTTGATACCAATAACTGACTGATGATGACTGATAATTTCCCATTCTTATTATTATTATTAGATTTTTTAAAATAACTTAATTACCTGTTTTAAATGCACATCTGAGGGTAAGAAATGCAGAGATGTAGTGTAGTTAACACAACAAAAACTAAGAACAGTTCTGACCTCAAAAACTTATTTGAATGTCCTATTTTTTCAAGCAAGTACATCAAAAAACTTCACAAACATTCCTTGGCTTTTTAGAGCATTTTGCCTAATTCTACTTGGACTTAATCTGTCAAATCAGACACGTCAGTGTGATAAATATACAAGAATAAAGGCTTTTATAAAGCTGAAAGCTAAAAACTGCTTAGTCTGCAGATAAAACAGAATGATAAAAGGTTTATAAGACACTGATGAAAAAGAAATGGAAAAGCATTGGGGGACAGCGAGGCTTCATCAATGAGAGCAGTTTAGCTTTGTATTAGTGACACATTTATCAGCTATAATTTCACACCCAGAATAATCCATAATCATATATATTCTCCATTATAATCAGCTGTATATATATCATGCATCTTTTCTTTGCCCTAATTAAAAAGGCAAAACCGATCTCAGATTACAACAACTGTGTTTGTTTACGGCTCTGAAGAGAGAAAGAGATTTCCAAACAGGGAACTGTCTTTGGTTTGTTTTTGCAGAGATGAGAGACGAGGCACAGCATGAGTACACTCTCCACCTTACATTAGAGACACACAAAGAGAAAAAAAAAACTTGAGAGGAAGAAACAGACAAGAAGAGGAACTGAAAATACAACCAGTCTGACATGTCACAGCTGCAGTGTACTTGGCCTGTATTCCTCAGATTTGACTTGTAAATGTGTCTCCTTCAAATGCAAAACAGGAAACAGGATCTTGATTTGGTAAAGGTGTGCTTGTACTGCAGCATGTCAGCAGTGTATTATATGTCAGCATAAAATGTAAGCAAAGCATCATTTCTTTTACTATCTGAAAGCTTTCTGAAAAGCAGCTCTTGCATATGAGCTATATTAAGATTACAAACGGAGGTGCACTCCAATAGCCAAACTACCATACTGTTTAGAGTGCCAGGAAAAGATTAATACACTGCATGGCAAATGCAGAGAGCCACAAATACAGACATCTGGTCACATTGTGCAATATGCAAGCCAGGATGCTTATCTGGCTATTATGACCTGCAACCAATGTGAGCAAGAGGGTCAAAGTACAATGTCATGTCAAAGTAGTATGAGTACCGCAAGCAGCAGAGTACACTTTGTAAGAGAGCTGAAAAAGTACTTAAAGTATGTGATTAGGAACACAACAGTCATATCTGTTAAAGTTGGGTCCAGTCAGGCGTATAGCCTGGCTGCAGCAGTTTGTTTTGCCCTGGAAGTGAAGTGATGACAAAGCGACACTGTTTACTATATAAGCAATGTGCTGCACATGTGAACTGAGTGTTACAGTGTTATAAGACAGAAAGCACAGATACTGAGCATGTATGTCTCATTCAGGCTCTCAAATGATGTGTATGTATAACAGACAGAGTGCCAGACTGTTTATAACCACTTTTTCCTGTCAGATTTTTTTTCAAACTTCCTCCTCTTCTAACAGTGATAGCCGGCTTTCAACCACAACAGTTCATTGCACTAAACGTGATGTACACACGAAACTATCTGGTTGTGACACTGCAGCAAAACTCAACCCACACAAGAAAAACAGCTAGAATCTGTTACTGGTGACACGTCACTGTGCTTTTGGTGCTGCAGTTAGACATACTTCCCTCTTTGAGCTGAAGAATTACTGTACTTATGACTCACTATCATTTATTCCAGTTTTCTCCGGTGTGCAGCAGAGTTTTGCAAACTATGAGGGATGCCTATCCAGGGAGGTGTGGGAGAGCTGAAGGAGGGGGTGTAGGGACATAAAGTTTCCAAAACAAAACAAGAAGTTAGTTACTTTAGTTAGTTTGCCCTCTCACCAACACATTTAGTGGTTAGAGTGGCTGTGAAACACAATTCAATGATGCAATGATTGTCACAATTTGCAGTGTAACTTACACTTTCCGAGGATGCCATTATTTCTGAATAAATTAAGATCATTCTAAATATCAGAAAACCTCATAAAAAAAAGCACTAGTTATTATTCAAGAACTTGCCTGAGAATCATCACATTTTTAAGTTTCCTTCAGTATCAAAGCAATCCAGTGATAGTTGTCTGTACAATTATGAGCACATGGCAAACAGGAAACTGCAAAGAGCTATTTGGGACTCTTTTAATGAAGCCATTTGCCAAAATATCAACAAATAAAGCCTAAAAAAAGCCTAAAGTTGTAGCCCACGATTAACTACTGACCAACTCCATGACAAGATTATACTTCCTGTTTACAGGAGGGACTTCCTGTTTACATCCCCCTAATTTAGTTTTAAAATCCATTCATTGACTTTTTCCTGTTGAACTATCAAGATGTTTTGAGGCTCAGGATATTCCTGAAACACAGACACTTCAGTCTGTCCATTAATATTTCTAAGCCCATCCATTTTACTTATCCCAAAGTATTTTAACATACTTGAAAGATTACTTTTCAATTTATTTAAGCACCAAAACCATTTAAAATGAAACTATATAAACTATTTCATTTTTCTCATTAAGAAACATTTAAAAACTGTAGTTCATAACTTTGTTCACTTTTTCTTTTCCTTAAATCGTAAATGAAAATGCTTCTCGATCACTTCCATATTCTGTGAGTGGGAGCAAAGTTTCAAAGTGAGTGAGCAGACTGAGTCCACTGAGAGTCTGCACAGGAGGCCGATAGAGCTATAAATCCTCCTGGTTTACCGATCTCTCTCCAGGAGTCTATAATCTGTCTGTAATCCTCAGATTACCAGTTTGGTCCTGTGTGCGGTCATAGTGACTCGGGGCAGGTGGCTCAGGGTTGACTGAGCACTACCTGCCTGAGGTTAAGTGAAGCAGGCATGTGTTAGTGGACATGAGCAGCATAAATGTTGCTAAAGTCAGGCTTCGGTACTATCTGACCATCTCGGTTTTGACACAAATAATAATCACACTAAACCTTCCTATCATGAATAGTTACAGTAGGAACATCTTGTACAGTAATATCAGTTTTCAGGGGAAAAGGAATACAGTGTTCTTTCTAAACAGGGCGGAAACACAAAGGGAGCATTGAGCAGACGATGGTTATCTGCACTGCACTGATATGGTTCGTTACTGTAAAGGTCGTTCCTCTGCGCTGCACTTTGAACTGCAGGCCCAGAAGCAAATCATGCAACTCTGCTTGACAAACTTCTCTGTATTTGTTCCCTTTAAACACATGAGTAGTTGTTCCGCGAACTAGTTAATATTTATACAGTTTCAGGGATTGGCTGAGGCATGTATCAAACAGGGGACAGGCCAAAGTCTCAGACTCCACAAGTAGAATTTGACAACTACTAATCTAGACGAGCAAAGGATTCAACAACATGATTACTACATTTACATGCACACTTATAATCAAGGATAAGGAGAATATGACCTGCAGTAATACTTTATGGCCACTTGGGAACAAGTTGTAAATGCAACACTAACATATGATACATTATAAAGTTAGTACAGTGAACTTACTATGTACACATCCAGCAGATACAGAGCATTGGAGAAATCCAATAAACCCTCTACTTTTTAAACTCTGTTCTTTGGTTTCCACCGAAGGAATGTCTGACTGTTAAGCTGCAAAATTCTCCACAATGCATTATGTTTTTATCTTAATCCCTTCACTACCCCTAACACTGTTTAATGATTATTATGGTAATAATTCAACAACATGATTGACTACATTTACATGCACATTTTAGTTTCATTGCAAATATGACAATGTTATGAATTTAAGACAAGAAACAGCATATTCTGTCTGCATATTCCTAATTAGGCCTTTTTTCCAAATGTTATATATTCGGATTAATTCATGTGGGATGTGCTGATCATATTCAGGTTTTAGAAGTGCAATGGGAATATGCTGCTTTTTTAAAGTCCTCTGTCTGTTTACTGTGTGCATTGCTTTGGTTGCACAAACCGACTAGCCCACAGTTTGTAATGGGAGAAGCATGGCCGAAAGAAAAGCCCACATATCTGGTTGAAAGGAGAAACACACCTTCTTTTAAACATTATAGGAGGCTTGGCTGTCAACAGGATAACATTGAAGGAATGAAAGAAGCAGGCTGTGTTTGCACGGTCAAACAAGTTTGCCACTGATGGAAAACCTTGGAAAAAAAATATTTTGCACAGCTGCATATAGATTGGAATATTAATTTCCATAGCTTAGTAGAAATATAGTTTTTTGGGGGGATATGAGCAAAACCAGAATGTTATTTGTGTCTAAACAGTGATTGAGAGTGTTTTACAGATGTTTCTGGCCCATACACAGTGTTTGGGAAAACTCAACCCACATGCCAGTGATCCTCCTGATAATAGTACCTCTGTCCTTGTGCAGGTGCCCTCCAGGTGTCCAGAGTCAGCCCCTTGGCCTGCTGGTTCAGCTCCATGCTCTTCTGTTTCGGTGGCGCTGTGCTGTCTGCCATCATGCTGGCCGAGCCGGTTGTTGCACCTTTGTCCAACAGCACCAGTGTTCTGATTGCTTCGGTCATCTGGTAAATATCTTGAGGCTGAAACACATGATGCACAGAAAGAGAAACAGGATTAGTGAGAGGCCCTCTGCAACTCGAATTCTTGTAAAGAGAGCATGAAATGTGGGACACTGAATCAAACAGAGAGGTTATTGTGAAGTCTCACATCTTAATATGAAGCCTTTGGTGCCCTCTACTGGTGGCACATATAATCACACCCTCCTCACACAAACACACCGCGCCCTCTGCTGGTAAAGCCAGGTACTTGACTGTCAGGTGACACTGTCAAAATGCTTATGAACACATAGTTTACACACAGCAGGTAAATGTGTGTGTGTGTGTAGTGTTTATTTGAGCCATATGTGTCTCTGCAGGTACTTAGTGTTCTACTGTCCCATGGACTTGGTGTACTGTTGTGCTGCCCTGCTGCCTCTCAGGCTGGTGCTGTCAGGGATGAAGGAAGTGACCAGGACGTGGAAGGTGCTCGGAGGGGTCACCCAGGCACACGGCAAATACAAGGACAGTCTGCTGGTCATGATTGCCATCGGGTGGGCTAAAGGTCAGTAGCTGCTGCTGCATGCTGGGGGATTTTTAAATAGATCACAGTATATGTATATGATTCTCTTTCTGTCCCCTCTAGGTGCTGGAGGAGGTCTGATAAGTAATTTTGAGCAGCTTGTTCGAGGCGTGTGGAAACCAGAGACTAATGAGCTCCTCAAAATGTCTTAGTAAGTCTTCTACAGGACTCTATTGATGTTACACCAGTGTGTGAACAAGAGTGGACTGTGATGTATTCATTGAAATGTGAAATGTAAAGGAATAGTTTGATAATAGTTGGGATCTTATGTGTCTGACCTGACATAACCCTGCATGTTAAGCTACAACTTTTCACAAACAACATATAACAGATCAATTATGAAGCTTCAGAGTTGCTTTTAAGCAGATTTCTTTAGTCTTGGACAGAGCTAGGATAACATTTTCCCCCTGCTAAGTCAAAACCAGCTGCTGTCCTCCTGGTTGCACCTTTATATTTACCTTACAGACGTGACAGTTTATCGATAGTGTCTTCTTCTTCTTGGCAAGAAAGGGAATTAAGAGCATTTCCCAAAATGTCAAACTATTCGTAACTTCACATGGACACACTCAACAAGTCTGCAGCTCATACTTATGCACTGTATGTATACAAATCTGTTCTGTGAACTTAACCCTCTGGATCCTAAAACCCACTGGCGGGTTTGAAAAGCATGTTTTATTTTTCTTTTAAATGCCCAAATTACACCATTTATCACAGTCAGAAACTTTGAAAAACACATTATCGTCAAATTTTCAATTTTCCAACGGTCCTTGAACAGATCTTGTGTGATGAATGCATCTGTCAGGAAGTAAAATTGAACCTTAAAATAGTGATATTTCATCAAAATCACTTTATTCTACATGTCTTGGCAAAAATAAACCATTTGACACTGTAAGCCATGATTGTGCTGTTTCCACAGAGGTGCTGAGCTGAGATACTGTATATCGCAGTGAAAAACAAGGCCACGGTGATTAAAACATGACAGGAGCAAAAAAAAAAGGCCAGAAACAGCTTGGGGTTCAGAGGGTTAATGCCGCATTAACACATGATTTTGAGTTATTTACTCAGAGGGGTGCCCTGCACATCTACAGTGATGATGTGGGCCTCCAGTTTGGTTCATAATTCAAGCACAGAAGATTTCAGAATGTGCATTAAGTTATCACGCTCACAGTTTCTTTATTTTCACTGTTTTCATATCCTAACTTCTCTCTCGTCTGCTCAGCCCCACTAAGATCACCCTGATCGGGGCGGTGCTGTTCGCTCTGCAGCAGACTCACTACCTTCCCCTCCAGAAACACCACCTGATGCTCATCTACACCGTCTTCATCGTCGTCAACAAGGTCAGCATTTAGTGTAGCTCGTACCCGACACTGTGACCTTGGGAATTAACAGCCAAGGTCGTATTGATTTTGATGCAGAACAGGAAGGTTTTGGACTATTTGCTTAGCTATTAAAAATAAAAATATTTAATAGCTTTCTTTGTTTATTATATGATCCAACTCAGGTATAAGAAATGTTTGGTGCCGTGGTTCCCTCTAAATCCGCGGCGCCTTGTCTTCTAAATGACCTTTCTCCCTCTGCTTTTTTGAAGTTTTAGCTGCGGTGACTCACATTAGCTCGGTATTACCCGTAGGGCTGGGGCTTTTGCATCATTTTCATCAGCTTGCATCATCCTCTCTTCTCTTCTCTGGGAAACTTGTGCTCTTGACTGAGACACAGATAAATCTACCATGTCTTCTTTCAACTCTCGTTCTGTTAGCTCCCTCCGTCTCTGATCTGTCAAATTAACGCCGAGCCATTACATCAGATTTAAAGAGTTGTGTCCAAACCTGCTATTTGTTATTTTGTGTTCCTGATGATGAAGATGTTATTCTCTCATAAATAATAATGCTACCCATGCACTTAGTGTGCTTGAAATGATCACAAACACCATCGGCATTTAGTGCAATCATACATTTTTCAATGCCAGACTTGACCTCATCATTTGATGTTAAATGAAGCCACTTTATTGTTTTTCATTTGTCTGAGAACAGAAAAAGGTTAAAAAAAAAGGAAAAAACAAAGACCTGTAGTAATACTATTTTTGGCCATGTACATATCCAGCAGATACACAGCATTGCTTTCAAAGTTTTTTCTGACTTTATCTCTACTTTTTTATTCCGTTTGTTCCTACCGAGGGAATTTCCTACTGTTTAGCTGCAAAATGCTTCACTGTGTTCACCTGCAAGTTGCTACTTTTGTCTGCGTGGTGTTTAGTGCAGAGTAGGTAATGAAGAGTGGGTTTCTAAAGCTTTGTGGCCTGAAGGGTCTGAATATGGCGCTGATAAAAAGCAGTAATAATGAACCAGAAGAGTAAAGTTGTGGCTCAGAAAACCAAAGCAATGAACTAAAAGGCCCCATATTGTAAAAAATTAGATTTTCAGGTCTGTTTTGATTGTAAAGCAGATCTAAATACTACTTATAAATTATATAAGGTAAGGTGTGCAAGTTATATAAGTTTTAGAACACTCAATCATTGGAGAAATGAACCCAGCCCTTAATCATAAATGGTGCCATTACAACTTCCTGGTTGTGATGTCACAACTGTATTGTATACATACAATGACAGTGTGGAGACGCAAAGAGTGCAGATGAATACAGGTATATTCAGACAGACAGAAAAAGAAAATATTTGTTTTTTTTAAACATTAATGCATGTAAACATGTTCTAGTAGAGACCAAAGTATGAACATGAAAATAAGTATAATACGTCCCCTTTAAAGCTCCATGATCAGACAGCTACGTATTTTCTTCTTAACCTATAAACAAACGTGTCCCTCTTTCCTCACATTTGATTTGTCTTGACACATTTATCTTCTCTCTTTCTAGTCAAGAATGATGCTGACCGGCTCGTCCACCTCACCATTCGCCACCATCGAGTCGGCCATCTATAAGACCCTCTTCACCGGCCACTCCCCTTACGCCGCCCTCACCGACGAGGTACAGAAAGCGTGTATCGATAACGGCGCAGCCAACGGGACGACCTCCACCTCCACTACCAAAGAGTCCGGTGAGAACGGAGCGGCGGGGACGCACACCCCGGATTCTCCTGTCAAGGGACAAAGTGGATCACTCAAAGCCAAAGAGGAGACGGAGAACGCAGACACAAACTGCAAGAAGACCAACTAGTCAGCCTCTGCCTCATAGCGCCTTTCCACCTCTAAGCAGGAGTGTGGAGTCATTTCTGATTCAGATCGGTCACTTCAGGACTTTATGTGCTATTTTTCTGTTAAAGACTTTTCTTCCATCTCACACGTTTTTTTTTCTCATTTCTCTGTCTCCAAATGCAATTTAAATCTGACTGCTGAAATAGAATTTCAATAAGAGCCGACTCCTACCAACCCTGCACCTTATTGTGGGATAATCACCCCGTCCTTAAAGTACTGTGATATTTACGCTGTTGGATGTGAGCATCATACTATCCTCGGGCTGATTGCACACTTGCAGTACAATGTGTAGCTTAAATTTTAATATATATATTTATAATGATAATTCTATCTCTGGGTTTCGGGAACAGTGCTGTGCACCTGCTGATCTATGAATGTCTACGTGTCTTTTTCTGCTTCATGTAAATGCTGTATTTCCTACTATGAAATGGTTTGAATCATTTTTTTAAAAAGAGATTATATTCTATGACACTCAGATATTTTATTCTATTTATACTAAATAATTGCACTCTTGGATGTATTACATTTCAAAATGGAAGACATTTTATTGCTTTCTTTTTCTTTGGTGAATGCTTTAAATAGCATGAGAATAAACACTTTAAATGCACTAATAAATGTTGTTTTGTGATTTCTAGCCCTTCAGTCTTAGTGAAAATTTAGTGACAATGTACCCAATTCAATAGTACCTCAATTTAAAGGACAAAACAGATTAATAGTCACATTTTAAAATGTGTAAGTTCCAGACAGAGAGCTTGTAATTAATACAGAATCAAACATCATGTAGCTGTCTTAGAACATTTGTTCACAGTGTAATTTTTTAGATGTAAACTGATATGTGAATTAGCTGCTGGTAAGTTGATATAAAGCAGCACAGCGTCCAGGAGTAACCTCTATAGGCTGAAACATTGCATCAGTGTAACATCAGCACCTGATTGATACCTCAGCCTCTTTAAAAAGCTGCTGGAGAGAGATCCCCCAAATCCCCCCCAATTCTCATCTGTGTAACCTCAGACGGCGGAGAACCCCCCTGCGAATACAAATTAAGAACACAGGAGGGGGGGGCGTTCAAGAGAAAAGAGAAGACGTTCAAAGACGATCAAAAGCGATACTGGCTGAGATGATGTACCTGCCTTTCATAAGCTTCAAGTCCACAGATGTCAGATGTATGCATGTCAGTTACGGGCTTGTATCTCAAAGTGTTTGCTGCAAAACTGCTTTGTGTTAGCGTGCGCGTTGATCTTCCTGACTCGAATGGTGAACCGTGTGACCTGAAAAAACTGAGGGACTCGTTAATAAGCCGCTGTTTTCCTCCCATGACAAGAAGGCAGGTGACATGACGACAGCTCAGAGCCTGAAAGTTCCCAGACAATTCTCTTAATGAGGTCCAGACCTGTGTGACCCCCACCACAATTACTCAGTGAACTGAGCAGCCCCCCCACCGCCGAGCTCCTGAGCCCTTCACCTGCTCTACGGCAAATCTCCTCAGCCTATTTTTTATCCCCGGACTCCTGTCTGTTTTCCAGCTGTCAGGTGCAGATTAATCCTTAAATAAACTGGCTTACATGCACAGATACAAATTATTCACACAATGCATGCACACATTCCTGTAGGCTTGACTTTGAACCCTCAGTAGCGTCTGAGTAGAGGTCACGGATAAAGCAAGGATGGGCGCATAGGTCTCAGAAATACCACATTTTCCTATTTCCAAACACACACGACTTGTGCACATAGACACACAATGCATGGGTATACTGTATACACACACATGACTTTGAACCCACAGTCTAAGTAGAGGTCACGGACATACTGAGACCATGGCATAATACCCACAAACAAACCCACACCAAAGAGAGAGAGACACACACACACTGGCACACAGGAGAAAGACAGCTTGGATAAATACTGAGAGGCCATCAGGGTACGGCTGACACCGACAGCTTGAAACTGTGACCTGTTTTGTTGTTGCATTTTTATTTTTGTCTCTCATCATTTCACTTGAAGGATACATCTAAAATATTCTTTAAACAAAACCAGTCAAAAGTTTGGACACACCTTCTCATTCAATGGTTTTTCTTTATTTTAATATATTTTCTACACTGTAGATTAATATATTTTAGATTCTTCAAAGTAGCCTTTTTTTTTGCATTGACAGTCTTCAAAAGGCAAGAAATTCCACAAATGAAGTGTGGGTGCACCTGTTAGCTGAAAACCATTCCAGGTGAGCAGCTCATGAATCAGACAGAGAGAACAGAAGTGTGCAAAGCTGTCATCAAAACAGGGGGCGGATATGTAGAAGAATATAAAATATAAAACATATTCTGGTTTATTTAACAGTACATAATTCCAAAAAAATAAACTTTTGACTGGTACTGTTTATTTTTTAAAATGTCAGTCAAAACCAACAATGGATTGATCTCACCAGCAAGATCCTTCACTACCTCCAGTTATGTTTCCAGTTTGGTTTCTTTGTCCATCAGGAGAACCCATTTAAATTTTAGAGCAAATTAAAAGTCATTATTGTTTTACGCTCGTTGTGAGAAAGGACGTTCTCCGAGTGCCCTTCCAGTAACCATTAAAATGGGCTCTGCAGGTCATTTAAACCATCGTGCTGCCAAAAATACTTCTCAGTGAATTCATATCTGAAAATATCCCCCAATAAATGCACCATTGACTCGTGTTTGAAGAATGTTTGCACCCAGCCACTTCAGGAAATCACTTGTCCTTTATTAAAAATTAAACGGTATGTGATCAGTTTTAAAGATTTACATCTTCAGAATGAGTTTGAGGAAGTCAGAAAGAGTTGCAAAACAGACTACTACTGGTATCTTATAATAGAAGTCGATTCACAAACAAAGCGTAAAACAGGGAAATAAAGGTCCCAGGGTCGGGTAGTAACAGACTACATTATTGGGATTACATTATCCGATTACAAAAAATAACTAACCACAATCAGCCCAGTTTAGATTATAGTTACATTGTCAAGGATGAGTTGATTAAATTTATTTACCATGTCTTTAGAATATTTTAAAAGGTTGCCAGCTTTCATGACTTAACTAATTGTTTCATGATGATTTTTGGATAACGGGGTATTTATTCCTGTATTCCACTACCTTTTTATTTCCTTTTTTAACATTGAAGATGTTGTTGTTGGGGTCATTTCTTGATCTTGATTGCTGCATCTACAGAATGCATTTTATGTGACCTGAAAATGTTTTGAACTGTTCAAAGAGAAAGAAAGAATATTTGTGGTACTCAAACTGCAATATGTAATGTTT
Organism: Serranus cabrilla; assembly: GCA_903364295.1. Classification (NCBI taxonomy): domain Eukaryota; kingdom Metazoa; phylum Chordata; class Actinopteri; order Perciformes; family Serranidae; genus Serranus; species Serranus cabrilla. The sequence goes on along the minus strand of CAFUXE010000752.1, from coordinate 476,799 downwards.
GATTTTGGAGTAATGTTTAAATGTAATTTAGATTAATAGTTTTCAGGGTAATCCAGTGGGTTATGGTGCTAATTCCAAAGATTACCATGTCATTTTTATTTGTAACTGACTATAATTCAAAGCCCTGAAAAGTACCAAGGTGCAGTCAGCATGATGCTATAACACCGTGGCTTTATTACACAGTTCATGTTAGATGGCTTTGTCATCAGGTTTGAACCTTCATTCTCAGCTATAAAAACACACACTGAGTTCCAAACTGCATCAATGAAGCTGCAAACACTTATGTAGCTTCTGAGCTGCTGCCTGAGGACAGATCCCCTGTTGCTGCGCGGTGCAGGACAGGTGATTACCACTTGGTGGCGTGAGGAGGCGTCATCTCTGATGGCTTGATGCCTGGGAACAGACAGGCTGGCCAGCAGCTGCAGGCAAGAAGGGATGGGGACAGGAGGGGACCTTCTTTGCAGAGCCAATGGTAGCTGCCTGCACGTGTGTGAGTGTGTGTGTGGTCTGGTTTAGCTGTGCTTGTGAGGATTTACCATGGGCACTTCATTATTCTTCTGAGGACATTTTAGGTTGCTGATGGACCAAAAAGATGATTTTAGGCTTAGAGTTGCTCCATTACAACCCACCAAATAATTTTCAAGATGTTTTGAAAGTCAACTGAGATTTTTTTTTTTAGATGTAAAGGGGTTTCAGGGACTCTACTGTGCCAGTCTTTTATTTATAGCTAAACTAGCCAACTTGCATGTAGATATGTGTGTGTGTGCTTTAGTTTGTCTGTGTCGGTGCATGTGCATGTGACACGTAGAGTGGCAACAAAGGCCGAGTCCATCAAAAAGGCACAAAGAGCTCTGGGGCACACACACACACACACACCTAGAAACACACATGCGCCCACACATGCTCTCTCACCAAATCCCTCCAACCACCAGAGAGACCAAGACCCTTTGTTTTCCTCTCTTACTCCAAAGAAACAAACATGACCCACACGCACATTCACACCCATGATATCATTGCACCTTAAGCCAGTGAGACTTGAGTACCCATTTTTTAGCTTGGTGAAAATGTATCTACAGTATGATGAGCTTTTTTGTGCTTAATTCCAGTCAGTCTGGGTCATCTCATTGACACGTGGCCCCCTCAGACCTCCCCTCACTCCATGGAAATGACTGTGAAAGTGTTAAACTAGCTGCAATCTTGTGGCTTGTGGCTGTGCACCTGCTCCAACTCTGCGGTGTCTAAACGTGACGTCTCAGGCTGAACGTTGTTTGGCCTCCCACCACCGCACACTGACATGATCTCTATGGGGACCGTCTGAGCTGATGTCTGCCGTGGATGATACATCCACACGAACAAAAAAGTTTCATACAGTAACAGCAAAACGCACAGCTGTAACTATTTTTTATTTTTTTTTTTTTAACTGACAACTTCTTCCTTTTGGGATTTTCTTTTCAAATGATCAAAGTGTTTTTTAATCCAAAGTTTTGTCAAATGACTCTGCGGGTGATGCAATCAAACTCATTATCTCTTCAAGTGAGATGAAAGTAAGGGGAGAACTGCTTGGGACCACACAGGAAAAGACTTAGGGAAGTTAGGCAGAAGGAAGGAGAAAGGCAGATAGAGGGCAAGAGAGAAAGGAAGAGTAGCTGGAGTCAGAAGAATGTGAGGGGAATACGTACTGTAGGAATGGGCATCATGACAAGGCTGTGGTGGTGTATGTGATGCTGAATGCATGACATCTCTCTTTCTCTCTCCCTCTCTCACACACACTCACATTCACACACTCATACAAACACAGCAGTCCCTTCAGAGAGCTCTAACTGAACGCCAAACCAAACGGCCAATGTCTACCACCATTCAAGATCTGACTTGTAAAGAACAGCTGCGAGGAGAATGCCCAAAAAATGGAGCTACTATAATGTGTCCAAAGCTGGCTGTGTGTGTGTGTGTGTGTGTTTGTGTGTGAGAGTGAGAAACAGAAACACAGGAGAAAGAAAGGGATAGCTTATCTTGATTTTTCTCTTAAACCGCATTGAAATTAAAAAACATTTTTCACTGATCAATTTATACTTGAATTAATACATTTACTATGACGTCAAACCTTACTGCCGATACTAGATATGATTCTTACATGTAGGGGAACATGCTGCAAACTAAAAGGCTAACTATAATGAAAGAAATGTATTCAAACGTTATTTTTAAACCCAATCCCATTTAGATTTATGAGGAGCATGAATGGTTAAAACACTAAGTACAGCCTCTGAAGGACCATAAAGCTAAATAAACACTTCCCTGACGCAGTGTAAACAAAAAACGTTCACAAAGGTATGATTTATTCCAAGGTCCTTTTATTGGACGATATTAGAACCAGTGTACCTGAACTTAAAAATAACTTTGTGTGTGGCTGGACTGAGCAAAACTGCCTTTATTTTTATTTTAAATACTAAAGCTCAAACATGACTCGGCCTTAATGCTTTGAAATGATGAGACTGAAGAAAATGTTTTTCCTTTCCAGCCACGAAAACATCATCTGGATCCAACTACTGTCACTTAAAGTATGAAATGATCA
>CAFUXE010000752.1:462320-473608 GCA_903364295.1 Serranus cabrilla | reverse complement strand
ATTTTTTAAACCCAATCCCATTTTGATTTATGAGGAGCATGAAGGGTTAAAACACTAAGTACAGCCTCTGAAGGACCATAAAACTAAATAAACACTTCCCTGACGCAGTGTAAACAAAAAACGTTCACAAAGGTATGATTTATTCCAAGGTCCTTTTATTGGAAGATGTTTGGATAGAACCGGTGTACCTGAACTTAAAAATAACTTTGTGTGAGGCTGGACTGAGCAAAACTGCCTTTTTTTTATTTAAAGTACATCTGGATCCAACTTCTGTAAATTAAAGTATGAAATGATCAAATCTAAATGTAATTATCTGATTGAATCCTAAATGGGATTTGTGTCAGTTGCAAAATGAACATACCATTGTGTCTCTACACTTCATCCTTGCTTTGCCACAGTGGGAGAAAAGTTAAATCTACCTTCATTCCTATAAAGAAACAATCATTGCTGTAAAAATATGTCAGATATTTCACTCAGAAGGTTGTAGAGACCAAAATGGAGCTTAAAAGACAGCGGTTGTCGGGCTTATAGTCACCAGGTGCCCAGAAACACAACTCCAAATTAATAGTAATTTAGCACAGTGTCTGCTGGATGCAAACAGAGGCAACTGCTGCTACTAGGTTAGCCAACTTTAAAGGTCACTGAATGTCAATGTTATGTTTACGACCCATTTCCACTGTCCCCAAGCGGCCATAAGAATCTGTTATTGCAGGTTAAATCAATCACAGTGGGCCTAAACATCCTGCACTAACCGCATTGGTACTTTACATTTTTTAGCACCTGTCATTAGGCAACTGTCTCCCACACAAATCATTCCACAAAACATTAGCATGCAGTGTGTTAGCTAGACTGGCCATTTGTCATTGAAAATTAAAACGGTCCGAAAGGAAGAATAGAAGATGCAGTGAGCTTCTGACCTATAATACATGCAGCAAGGTGTCTGGAAAGAAGCCTTCAATGCTCACAGTAACCATGTTTTACTGAGCCGCAACAAGATACTACATTAACTTTAATTGTCATATTTTAAAAATGTTTCAATGGTGAGTTGCAGGTTTGAGTAAAATTAAGGCTTTAAAAACAATGATTTAGAAACTTAAATCTTCTCCTTCAGAGACAAAAACTGTGACACTACACAGTTGGTGTCATGCATTACTTTCTTTTCTATTCTCTTTGTTTTATGAAGTTATGGTAATACGGCCACATTTCCTGAGGACGGTTTGAAGTTTCCTCAGATGTTGGCGTTTCATTTTAACTCTGGTTAGATGTTCTGCTGGTGCTTCTGCTCTCGTATTGGTTTCTGTTCCACCTTGGAAATGAGGTAAGCTCGGGGCGTACAGTCTTCTTTTGTTCTCCTCTGTATTTCTGTGCACATGAGCATGGCCAGTAGTTGGTACATGGTGTGCTTCAGTCACTCCCCCTCCTCTTCCTTTCCTCCTCCTCTTCTTTTCTTCTTTCACTGAGGAAGCAGATGGCGTTTAGTGTTGGTCCTTTTCCTTTTCATGAAAGGACCTACTAGATATTCTTAGCCCAGGGTCTGTATGGGGTAAATGTGACCTTGCTGAGGGAATGGAAGTGGAGCTACCACGCCACAATGACTACACCCTACAGCAGGTTATTTACTAGAGAATGGGTTTCTGTCAGTGGCTCATAGGGAACGCTGTGTAGTCCAGTCGCTGGGATCTGTTCATATTTCCCATTGTTCCTTTCTCAATTTTCTCTCTGGTTTCTTCTCTCGCTCCATCAGTCTGCTTTATTTTCTTCTACTAATCTGCTGTATCTCCTCCCTCCCTCCCTCCCTCCCTCCTTTCGTCCCCTCTGTGTCCCTCTCTCACATCCTGGGGGACCCTCATTTCACCATCATTGCCCCTCCCCTCCTCTCCGCTTGGCCCCTCCTGTATGCAAAGCAGGTGTCAGCCAGGACAAGGAGGACAGCGACTACCTCACAAAGGAGGCGACAGGGTCTTGGGGGCGAAAACACACACGTACACACACACACACACACTCACTTAACACGTGCAATCTCCTTCTCTGTCTCTGCTGTTCGCCCTCTCCATCTACATGCACATGCACTTCACACATATGTGCTCCCTTTCTTTCACTCAAACACACACACACACACATACACACGCACAGCTCCCGTGGGCTGGGCTGGGGCTGGGGACAGGGAGAGCTGGAGCTGTCTGTCTGTCTGTCATTAGTATTCCAGCAGGAGGCTCCTGGCCCGGCCAGACATCTGAGCGGAGCAGCCGCAGCAGATAAAGAAGAAGCCATTAATCCACGGAAGATTACCAGCACTGATACTTTATCCCACCGTAATACAGCAATGCAACCAGACTCATTCCATTTACAATGCCGTCAGAGGAAGAAAGAGGGAAAGAGGAGGTAGAGAGAGCAAGGCGAGCTCACCTTGTGGATGGAAAGATGGCAAGACACGCAGAAAGCCAGCTTCCCTTCCTTAACTCTCGTGATTTGAATTTCTTCTTTGATGGAGCAGGGGTTGGGCGAATGCGTGTGTGTGTGTGTGTGGTCTTGAATTTGATTTGTAGATGTTTTGAATTCAGAGTGGTCACCCCCTCAATCGGTGTGCCACAGATGGCCACTGTTTCCTAAATCTAAGTTGGTCCAAAGAGCAGCTGGCTGTCTTTCCTACACCATGCTGTGCTTGTTTAAATCTAATATCCTTAATAAGTGTGTTTGTATGGGTCTGAGCATGTGTGTGTCGCTGATTAACTTCCAAAAAAAACAGGCAACACAAATAGACAACCAAGCCACCCTACACCAAAATGGGCACCATTCTTTTTAAGGTGAAAGATCGCATCCAAAGATGAGACCATCAGTCTTGTGATAAGACTATCAGCACCGTCTGGAGAACATGATACAGTCGAGGCAAGCTGTTTGAAGATACAGTGAAACAAAGAAAAGAGGAACAATGGCGCAGCAGATGCAGGAGATTAGATTGGAGTTAGATTTATACACGCTAACTGATAAAGCCCAGTCATGGTTGGGATTTCTGGATGATGAAACAAAAAACCAGAAGGAGGAAGAGAAGGGACTCAACAAGCAGCAATGACAGATGAGCTGAGGAGAGGTGGAGACAGATAAAGGAGACAAAGGGATCCTGGGCCAGCGGAGAGGAAGGAATGAAACATTCAATAGAGACAGAAAGAAAGATGAAGGTGCAGGAGTGAAGGAGAGAGACAGTGGGAGCAGAGTGTCCACCGCTGGTACAGTGCTGAGCTCATGTGTCCTGTAAAAATCCAATCCTTCAGACTTGGCAGATAGTGTTACCATGAGAACAGCAGTGGGGTTATTGTGAGGAGAGAGAGAGAGTGAGGAAGTGAAAGAGAGAGACAGGGGGGGAAAGGCCAGACTTGCTCCAGCAACCATCTGTTTCTCCAGCTTACCCTGGCACTGAGACCGACCTGCCTCTGGAAAGGAATGCATAAGTCCGACCCTGAGAAAGGCCACAAAACAAGGCCGAACACCAAGTCATTGGACTGACCTGTAACATGGACCTAACCAGTGTCTCTGCTGCACTGTGTTTCCAGCTGCATAGTGGCTGTTTTGATGTGAGCTGTACTTGTTCGTTTTTCTTGCATTTCAAGACCAGATCTCCACACAGATTTCACAGCCAACACAGGATGAAGATCTGGCAGAACCTGTTTTCACCATGACAGGTGGAAAAAAAAAATGAATGCGCCGCTTGAGAATCTAGTACAGTCATGTCAAAGTAATGTTTCATCTGTTAATCTTTCAGACACTACCAACAATGTCTTCTAAAAAACAGCATGACGAGCCAAGCTCCCATTGCTACCAATCGCCAGTGAGAGCTCCCACTGTGGACAACAAACAATGACTTATCTTTCTTTCTACCTTTTTTATTCCTCAGGGGGAAAAGCAGAAGTTTTAAATCAAGTAAAGTCCGACAAAAAACAAAAGGCATTTAAAGCATTTGCACAGGTTTCGCCACTGAGACTTTGTGGGAGGATATTCCAGAGTTTAGAAGCAACAAGAGTGAAAGAAACAACTGCAGTGGTGGGAGGATTTTATGAGCTAGATGAAGTCTGTGGCCTGGCTCGATCTTTCAGCACATATGAAGCAACAGGATAGCCTTTGTTGGAGGAGCTGCAGTGGTAAACGTATTAATATCACGACTCAACCCTGCCTCCGAAAAAGTATGTTCCCATACAAAAAAATGCATTCTTAATTATGTTTCGAGGGAAATGTATTTTCTTTCTGATTTGGATCCAAACAGTTGAAACATGCTTTTAGTTACAGTTTGTTGAGGTTTGGGCAACAAAACTACTTGGTTAGGGTTAATAAAAGATGGATCGGGGAAAAAGGAGTATATTTGTTACATAAATACAATATCCAAACTGTGGTCTCCTGGTAGAAAGTATGTTTGATCCATCCACCCCATCTGCAGACATTTTTGCAATGCATTAGGAACAAAATACCAATCCTTATTGACAATGCAGTTTAGTTTAATGGGAAAACAATTTGTAGGAGACCAGGCTGCACACTTACAAAGATATGCGTTTCATGCTAATTCAGCTTATAAACTAGAAGTGTTTGCAAGCAGCAACCTCTGGGCATGAAAAGTGGCTCTAACCTGTATTCTTTGTGATGGCCAGCAGAGACATTATATGAATTAAAATGTCCTTAATAACAGTGTTGAGTCAACATTGTTGACATTACAAAGTAATCCACCAGTGATCTGTGCTTGTATGTACGCGATTGGCCAACACGACGCCTTCAAATGATGACACGGCTACATTTTTTTTTTGTCACAGGGCCAGAGTTGGTCTGAACCTGGCCCGAGGGTTAAACACAAGAGACATTTTTGCACAGACATCATCGTGAGTCTAAGAAGACAGTGGTTAGACAACCACTTAGACTCTTGTGAGGGAGCTGCCAGACATCCGACACCCAGCTGAGAAGCCTTCGACATCTACCCATCCAGTCTCAGAGGACACAGAAACCTGAGCCCTTCAGGTCAATCTCAACCTAATCAGGGAGAGAAAACAAACATCTACTCCATTTTAGCTAAAGAAAATAAAGAAAAAAGAAAAGATCTTGCTTAAAACAAAAGCTTTTCTTTTCAACCTGGCAACCATGCATAATGAGACTTAATGAACAGGTGGTTAAAACCATCCTCGCAGTACTAAATGAATCCACAGCTATTTCTTTGAATGTCCATAAAGAAATGGAGGTCAGCACTTTATATGAAGCCTAACAGCTCTCACTAAATATCTGATGTGCTTCGAATTAAAAATTACCACTTGGACAAATGTCAGGTGCTGTAACCTTTAAATTTCACCTTCACAAGGACTCACATTCATAGACTCAAAGCAGTGCAAAAATGTTCCTTTTTACTGCCGAGACAATGAGGTAAAGGTAGAGCAAAGCAGCTCTTATTGATGTGCAAGGCTCCAGCCTAATCCCAGCTCTCTACAGCATCAGTATTTATAGTTGTTATTTCTCAGTTTCGCCCACTTGTTTTCAATCATTAATCTTGACTATCTCAGGAACAGTTTTGTGCTCCTGTGTCTGGAGGAACTCTTCATCTTGCTGCTCTGCCTGGCGTCGATACAGAGGCAGACATGCAGGCAAAAACTGAAAGCCAGTCAGTCAGTCTGGGTATGATCAAATAAAAAAGGAAGTCACTGACATGGAATGGATAGTGAAGCACAAAGTATCTGGTCAGTTGGGGGGTTTGGCATTTACATGTTTGAAGTTTTTACTAGTTTTAAATGCAAATCATTTTATTTCAGGGACGTTTAAATCTTTGATCACTGTATGATCGTCTAAAATGAACAAAGAAATGTTCACAATCAGCCTTTATTATTACAGCAATAGTTTACTTTTAATGATATCGTCTCCTTCTGAGTGATCTAGTTTTTGTGGTCTCCAAGGAAGAAGTTCAATTCCCCATCCATCCGTGACCTCCACAATTAACTCAGCGACCAATCACATCAGAGAGAGAAGGAAGTGAATGTGAGCCACTCAGAACTCTGGAGACTACAGGTCCTCAATACTTCATCATCACTGTCATTATCACACACAGACCACCAGATCGGGTGTTACTAGGGAGAATGAAAGTATCAGAGGGAAAATGTAAAAAGATTTTTAGAAAATATCCGTGTGCTGTCGAGGACATGACATTTTTAAAATTTTGTATTTATTTTTTTGTGGGTTTTTCTGTATTTTATGTGGCACAAAAACTTAAAATCGAAACATTTCAAAATTACAAGGAAAGTGCAAAATTGGCCAATATCGATCCGTCAGTCAGTCACGGTACATTTAAGACCTGCAAACCCACCATATTTCTTTTCTGAATTTTTTTTTTTACAAAATTCTGTCCATGAGAGGAAGAACACTTGCGCCTTTTGGCTTTTCACTTCATATCTTTGAATCATTTCTTGCACTCTCAAGGGATCAGAGCAACGCTGTGACCAAATGTGTTCTCTCCTCCCACCCTCATTTACCATCATCTGCCAGTGGCTGCTTATTTAGTGGGCTGTGTAGTCGATTGTGGCATATCGCCACCTCCCACAGAAGGTCATCGATTTCTTCTTGGGAGACACTTTGTGTGTGTGTGAGGGAGGGGGCTCTCTGGATGGGTGTCTTTCATCAGGAAATTGCCAGAGCTCAGCCGCACTGAGTGCTGATTTTAAAGGTGGGTCTGCAAATTTGAGTGAGTTTTCTATGTATGACATTTCCTACAATGCTTGTGAAAACGACTTTCTTTGGCATACACGGATGTGGTTTCTTTGGGTATCGACAGGATGTGGTTTTGGTGGTTTTGTTTTGGGGTATCGTGAAATGTAAAACATGTTCTCTTAGGTCGCTGCCCTCTTTATGCACAGTCATGCCGATCTTTATCTAGTTTCCCCAGAAGATGAAAAAAACAAGAATTAATTAATAGCATATAATGCATAACTTTAGTGAACATATCTGGTTTGAAAAACATCTGCAGATGCTCCAGTTCAAAATGAAACCAAACTTTATATGGATGTGAGCTTCTGAGCTACAATCAAAACAAAATGTGGCCTCCCAACAGACTAGGTAGACACGTTTTAATCTAGTCAACTGCGGAAATGCCTTTTGATATGTTACTGTGTCAAATAAAATGTTTAAATTAATATTCACCATAGCCATTACAGGTCCTTGAGTCATAAATATACACCAAAAATATGAGGCTGATGCACATAAAAATATGCATGGCTTTTTGTTGACTTAAAAAGTCCATGTGGAGAGAAAAAGAAGCGGAACACATTGACCAAAATGAACTCTCCGAACCAGTGAATTTAGCTTTTTATTAGCCTAGCTAACTAAACTGGCTACTTCAAAATTATCGACGTCGTCTCTCAACATCAACTCCTTTCTTAGGTCTCATGTTGTTAGTAAGACTAAACAATCACCAGCGCACGGAAGAGGAAGCCAAAATGTCCACTGGCTACACTGTAACCCCAGAAATATCAGGCCTTATCCCCAGAGACTAAATCATTGTCAGGCCATCGCCGAGACACACATGCATGCATGGTTCCCTCCAGGCTTACGCCTGCTGGAAATAATTAACCATTTGAGCCCTGTTGCATCATGCATCTTTCTTATGTTCCTCTGTTTTTTCTACAGCGGCACAAAAAGACAGGGAAAGAGGAGCAGAGCTTTCAAAGTGCACCATCGTTCAAAGTGTGATCCTTAAACACAGATCAAGAAAAAATGTCTGAGGCAGCAACGTTCTCACAGACACACTCACGTTAATATCGTCACCTGCGGTCAGCACATCTTTTGAATCTCAACCTGATCTTCTCTCCTCACCCCATAATCTCATCTTTGTCCCACAATGCACTTCCTGCCTCCTCTCCTCATCCTGTTTCCTCTAAGCCGAGAACATCACAGCCTTGCTTTGAAATCAGGAAATGAAAGAAAGTCTCAGTATTTGGCAGAGTGAGGAACCATTCTTCCATAAACACTGTATGATAAAGGTTACCGAGTCACAGTAAGAGATAGAGCACCACTGTTTTCAAGAAAGGGCTTATTCCCATTGGTGGATGGCTTTTTCCCATTGAGTAAAGCTCCCGTTGAATGATATGGCCTGTCTGTGTTGACAGGCTGGAGATAAGGAAGTGCCCTCAGGTATTAGTTGTCATTCCTTTTCACAGAGAAAAGCAGCTGAGAGTCGCTACCTTATTTTTTTCCCCTTTCTCCTCAGTGGAACACCTTTCCTCCTCTTTTGGATGAATAGAGAAATTCACAACAACAAAGCCTTCCACTCTCATTAAGTCAGCCGCAAAGCCAAGCACCACCAAGGAGCACAATATCTGAGGCAGATGAGTAATCCCCCCGCTCGATCTAGAAGCTGGTACAGAATTTCAAATGTCCATAATAACTGCCGGAGAAGGAAGTGAAGGACACACACAAACACACAGCCCATACACACACAGACTGCATCCACGTACTGTATGTGTGTGATGAAAATGAATCTGTTATTGACCATTAGCTCACTGCAGCAGAGCAGAACTAAAATGTCCTTCATCTCAGAATGTCACACTGTGAGTGTTTGTGAATATTTGTGTGCACCAACTCCTCTAAACCAATATCTTCAAAGGGACAGACGTCGACTCCAGTCAGATTTTTGACGATTTAGCGACCGCTGCTTTTGAGATGACAATTTAATAAATGATCATATCAGGCGGCTTCATTTGGATTGGGAAATAACCTCATGAGGCAGCATTTTAGATGCATACACCTACATGAAAAAATTATAGAGATACGCTATACAGTAATTAGCTGCAGTCCGGAGAGATAAATAGACCGTTAAGGCTTCCACTCAAAGAGCAGCAATACATTTCAATACCGTATTTCCTTCTTTTGCATATTCAGCAGCAGAACAAGAAGGTGGCTGTAGCTGGTGAGAAGGAAAGGCTATTGGTAAAGCCATTTAGCTCCTGCCCACTTTGGAAATATGGAGCTGAAATGCAGTGATGAGTCAGCTCTTTTTGCTGGGAGGATGAATCATTCATCATGGCCGCCAGCAGGGTCCAGGACCGGGATGGAGGGATGGAGGGGCGGAGGGGTTGAGGGGAGGTCGATCAGGACCTGATGGCAAGTTCCTCTGCTGACTCCACATACAGCATATGAGGGTGGAGCAGCAGCAGCAGTAGCTGCCGCGGCGCCCATGGATCATATGAGGAGAGGAGGAGGCTGAGCAGCAAAAACTCTGATCATGATTAAATGAAAGCTTCAAGGAAGAATGAAAGATTTAAAGGAGGACCTTTGGGTCAATTTAGGAGAATCTTAATGCAGTCATGCTTCCAACCTTGTGGCAACAATTTGGGAGAAGCCCTGTGATGTTTCAACAGAACAACATTACTGGAGCCCATAGCGAGGTCCAAAAAGAAGGAAGTTACCCTTTAGCTGGACATGACGATTCTGCAAAACCTTGAATTCCATTTGCTTTTCACATTTCTTGGTAAATCCCAACTTTTTAAAATGATTTCACTCTGCAATATTAGTTGGACTGTGGTTCTGGCAAATTAACTTTAGTTAAGGTTAGTTATACTCTACATGCCCCTGTGCCCATCTAGACCTCCACATCCTTAAAGGGCCAGTACACTGCATATATGGAAATCCTGTACCTGGACATCTTTCCAACCTTGGAATTGAGTGGGCGCACGTCATGCAATGATTGGCCACTTAACATATACTTACATGACTACTTTCACTGTTTTACTTTCAAACAAGTGCTATAGGGTTAGGCATGGCTGTATTCACCAATACGCAGCAGGAAAGTAGTAGAGGTTGCAAACCAGAAACAAAGCAAGTTGCCTTGGCTGTCTGAGCCATCAACAAGAGAACAATAAAGCAAAAATGTGGTTAAATTGGGCCAGTTTCAAATGTTCCTTCATGTCAGCCAGTATTGGCCATGTTTCATGCTGTCTGGAGGCAGAGACAATATTATCCAAGATCCAATCGGATCCAATTCTTTTTCAATAAAGGCAAAAACCACCTCAGGTGATTTGTTTTGGAGCAACTGAAGGGGTTCAAGGGAATTTTGCCATTTCCATTCAGCCATTTAATTCTAATGCGCTACTTAAAAATGTGCATAAAATCATGTGAATAGAAACAAAGCCTATGATGGTAGGTTTTTCTCCCACTGAACAGGTATTAACGATTTTCTAACCCTAACAACATGTCATAGACTAGTACTCCAGCATAACCCACTCTTACTTTTCACCCTGCTACATAAAGCACTGCTACTTCCTGTACTGGAGCTGAATGTTGGAATTGGATTTAAATCAAACACAGAATCCTCCAATATGAATGTAGTCCAGAGGGAAGCTGAAATGGGAAGAATGTGGCTGTCATGGATAGAGCCCTGACCCTATCACGCACATAAATGCGAGACAGGTTTTATCGCCCAACATCAGCTTCAAACCTCTAATGCACCAATGGGAACAAATCCCTACAGCCAGGCTCCCAAATCTTGTGGGAAGATTGAGACTATTTCAGCAGCTTTTTGTTTTCAAATAAGATCTCAGCAATCACATATGGATGTGATATAAGTGTGTCCACATACTTTTGGCCATGTAGTAGTTGTGTATTTTTGTCTGCCCTCAATGGACGACACATTCCTGACATTTTTCTCTACGTTCAAGAGTCACATCGTCCTCTGAAGAACCTTTGCCGCCGTAATGTGCATCGTATCAGCTCTTTCTTTTCTCCTGAGAGAAAGAGAGAGAGAGTGAGGCAGTGAGTGAGTGAGAGAGAGAGAGAGAGAGAGCTTAGTTACATCCTGGTAGGACAACCTCACCCAGAGGGCTGGGGGAGAAGACGAAAGGGGAGGGGAGCAGACAGAAAAGAGGAGAGGAAAGCAGAAGAAAGGAGAGATGGGAAAACAGCATTTCAGGGAATATGAGGAGAGCAAAAGAGAGCAGAGTCAAGCTTAGGAGAGGCATCAAGTGACCTCCTCCCTCTCCATTGTTAAAGAACATAAGAGCGAGGCTGGCTAGAGGCCACCAAAGGGGTAGAATACATTAGAGACCAGCCAGAAAGAGAGAGGGAAATAGACGGAGGTAGAGAGCTTTTCATGTTGTTGTCACAGCAAACATCAACACTGGCTGAACCAATAATGATTTTTATACTGGCATTCAGGAAGAGCTGCATAACTGTTGTACAGGTCAACTTGATGTCTGGGTTATTTTTTTTATCAGGGTTAAGACGTGTCTTCAAAGGGAAGGGAGGAAATGGATAGTGATGAGGAGTACACTGTATTAAATTTG
>CAFUXE010000752.1:443562-462089 GCA_903364295.1 Serranus cabrilla | reverse complement strand
CTACTGTAGGTAACACTGCAGCTGGATAATCCAACACTCTCAACAATCTTGATCATTGTCTTCTGAATAAATCAGCCTGGCAATTAACCTTCAATCATTAGTGGCTGAATCCTGTAAACTGTGCACCGCCTAACGAAACCTACGTCCTATTGGACTGAAACTGAACCTCATGGCACTTACTAAGTTAAAAGAGGACAGAAACTGCACCAAAATCACAAAATAGGGAATTTGTTTATACCTAACCAACACAGATTTCAGTTTTCTGGAGATGGGCCCTTTCAAAGACTTTTAATGTTGCTTTGACATCTGTACTTTTTAATCTGGTTATATCTGACTGCGGTTCATTTCCCCCTCACTGCGGTTTGTTTGGGCAGGTGTGAACACAGTCATCGTACCCATGTGCCGACCAGCACAGTAACTTTAACCATATCTTTACCCCACAAGAGAGACTTTCAGGAGAAGTGACACTAGATTTAAAAGACGTGTTTCTCATTGAACGTGATTCAGGATTTTGCAGAATCGCCATTCTCGTCTGGGGTTGCGCTACACTATAAGCAAAATTTTCATAGCCAAGTCAAAAAGATAAAGAAAATCTTTACACTTCATCATCATCATTTTTCTCTCCAATGCTGCTCAATTTTTACAAATCAATGATGGAACACATCCTTATTCCTCAGCTACAATCTGGTTCTAATCTGCCTCCTCCCACACCAAGGACACACTTCAACATGGTGTCTGCGCTGATGAGTGGGTGCATGGCTGTCAGCTGCCCTCCACGAAGGAGCTGCATGATGCCAGGGTGACACACAAAAAAAAAAGGGCAGGAAGGACTGCCACGGAGCCTGCACACCCAGGCAACCATCTGCTCTGAAACCCTTCCTGTGGGATACAGTGCCTCCTCTTTACAGCCCCCTATGGAACCGTCTGTAAACGTACCATGGTTACTGTTAACATGCTGCTTACTGTAAACTGAAGTGTGTTTGCACAGACTCACAGGGACGGTGAAAAGCCTCTGCAGGTTGTGCATGTTCTGCAGTGCTTGGTGATCATGCTTTTCGTCCTTCAGCTTGATCATTATCCTTCAGTTTAGTGGAGTTCTTTTAAAAAATCATCCTCTACACCTGCAACTAAATATCAGATTACCTAAGTTAGGAGTTCCTCTGACACCCTTTATCCCACCAAGAAAAAAAGCATCTAAAAAAATGATGTGTTTTAATTCTGTGTTAATCTGTAAATATGCAAATATTTTTGTTTTCAAAGGTTGCTTGAGTGTAAAAAGTGAAATGTCAAACTCTGCAAATGCATCATTCTGCACAGCAAACATCCAAGAGAATTAACAATAAGCAAAACACATTTTTCTGTTGAGGGGGAATTTAATTATTTGGCTTTTTTATATTTAATTCAGTGACTAAGCTGTTCAAGTATATATTCTGCAGGTTTTATTTAAATGAAGAAGCTCTTTCAAGGATTTCTTTTACAAAAAAAAAAATTACCAACAACGTCTGATAAAGAAATAACTGTGTCAGAAGTTTGTCTCCACTTTTCCTACTTCTTGCCGGTAATCCTCTGAGGAAATTATGGACCAGTAAATCAAAGTGCATCATTTTTATTTCCTAAAATAAAGGTCTAAATGCTGTTTCAAAGCATCTGTGCGCCAAAAATAAAATTGATTTGAGGAAATAATAAATCCTCTATTTATTTTGTCCACTTAAAAGTAGTTGGAGTCTAAATGTACTGAGCAAAAAGTGACTGGAATCTAAAAACGTGTAAAGTGCGAGCTCCAGGAGTAAAATAACAACTTGAGATCAATGTTTTCTTTGGTAGCGACAGCCCTGATTGTTTCTGTACATTCTGCATCATTTAGTTAGACTCTATGCAAAATCCTGGTGAGATTTGTGTCACTGTGCTTCATAGAAATAGACAGATACATAGATAATGTGAAAAACAAACAAACAAACAAACAGACAGAAAGAGTTCTCAGACAGAGAGAGAGAGAGAAGGCACATCTAAAGAAAACTTCCACAAAGTCTCAAATTACTATCATTTTCTGGCAATCTTCTTTGAAACGCTGTTCAATTTCCCCAAACATAATTTGTCACATCTGTGACATACATACTATTTTGCCCATCACAGCATGGAGCTCCCAGTGTTTTTTTCATCACACCAGAGGGAGCCCCTGTCACTGCTCTGCCATGTTTTGTCCCTCTGCAGCGTCTAATGCCTCATCCCTTATGATAAATTAATGCTCGATGATGATGACGGATGTCACTGTGCCAAGGTAACTGCCATTATGGGGCTTAGATTGAAGACCGGTCAACCGAGGCTGTTGTTTATACTGTCTCCCTGGTGTAAAGTGCTGGTGTGGAGCCTGTGTGATACCAAGGGTCATTAGCTATGGGAAGGTCAGCGGTGTTAAGCTTATGCATTTAAACTTGATGAAGACTGATACTCAGCGAAAAGAGGTGACTCGTCGGAGCTTTGTCGCGAAGTAGCTTTAGTATAGCTATCACCAAAAACAATCAAAAACACGCAAGGTAACACTTTACTACTTTGCTATTACAGCTATTTAGCATTTATAGACTGAGCTTGAAGGTCTGATCTTTACCTTGGAAATAGCAGCTTGAAAAAGAAAATTAAAGTTGTAAAACTTCTTGTTGTCCTTGCTGATTTAGTGAGCCTGAAGTTGTCGGTTTTAAAACTTTTCAACGTCAGAAGTGTCCCATCAAACACGTAGAAAATTATGAATTCAGAAAATGTTAGAAGAAACATCACAATTAACCCCAGAGCTGCAAAAACACCCATTGTTTGCACTGCTTTTGCCTGTAAGTAATGCCAGTAATGTATGAGTACGAGAACTATAAGGAGAGGAAGCACGAGTGAGTCCAGAAGGACGAAGATCAGCAGATAGTTTCTAAAAATGCAGCGCAGTGACGACACAGCAGAAACGTGGAGCTTCCAACGTACATTTAACCCACGTTGGTCATGGATCACATCTTATCACAGTAATAAAAATGCAGCACTCTGAGGATATGGACCAAAATGATTATGGTTTATTCATATTTCCTGCCAATCAGGAATCCATTCTGCAATTATGCTTCCTTAATTACAGATATTAACCATCACTCCTCTGTGAAGTGCCTCCCTGACGGAGGTCTGAGAACAATTTCTAGCTCAATATTGAGCCAATCATGATGCATTTCCTGTTTTTAAGGAGTCTGTTCACATTGATACTGATTAACTTTAATGATGAAAATTAACAATGATGTTAATCAGGCCAAAATATATAAGTATTACTTCAAAGGTCAGCCCCCGCAGGGGCCTTGGACAAACGTAGTGGATGGCCCCTCATAGTGTTTCTTGTGACTGCTGCACAATAAAGGAACCACCCAAACAGTGCTGGAAAAGGTATTTAGAACCCTTATTTAAGTAAAAGTATTAATACTGCACTGCAAAATTACTTACTCTAAAATGTAGTGAAGTAGAAGTATAAAGTTACATCAAATGTTGAAATGGTCGACACCACCACCAACAATCAAAACGGCTAAATAGAGAAGCAATCACTAAATGTAAATACACTGAATGGCTATTGTATAAACAATTCAGTCTATAAATAGAACCAGAAACTGGATTTGATGTCACAGATTAAAACTTTAACTCTGTGTCACTTACTTGATTTCTTCTGGAGCTGTCAGACACATTTTTTGGCCCTTGGAGCGTCTAGAAATGAAGAAATAAGGATGATTAATACATTTAATTTATGAATACTACTTGCCATTGTATTGTCATTCATTTATTATCTGTTATGGCTGCTTTATATAGGTAGTTGTTAATAAACACGTTTAAAATAAACTTTAAATTTTGTCCTTATATGTGTTTAATACATTCATTCATTGCCTTTAAATGAACTGAGCTTCAGGGACAATAACAGCTTCTTAAAAAAGAAAAGAAACAACACTGTTGACCTTGTAACCTTTGCAGGAAACACAACCGAGACTGTTTCACATCTCAAGATCAGCTAGAAAGGAAATTCTGCTGCTGGGTCGGTAGTGTACGTGTGAAAATGCTATCAATCAGATGAGAGTTAAGAATATTGAGGGAGTGTTTCAGAAACAGTATGTGGTAACTGTGTCACCTACTCAGACTTCAGAACTAACTGAGATGGATGTCGAACTTTATGAAGAATTGATGAGAGACAAAACAACATGAGAGATTTCATTCATTCATTTAAATGAAATCAGTACTTATTGACTTCTTGAACCCGAGGACATTTCTACAGTTATATTATTTCTAGGCTTGTGTCACTACATGTTTAAGCCAGAAGTTATTTTTAGAACAGGTTAAACTATTCAGAGGTGGTGTGATGTCTTACATATTCTGTGATCAGGGTCGGATGCATTACTTGATGATGTGTTACAGTAATGTGATTACTTTGCCATCTTTACAGCAGTTTGGTCCAGTTTGAACCAAAGGATTACTTCAGTTTCTACAAAAAGAGGACAGATGCCCGCCACAAGATGCTTTTATTACCATGTTGTGTCCACTCAAAGCACACATTCATCTTCATAACTCAGTGTTTCAGTCACTATATATTCCCTTATCAAGCTTTATGGGAGGAAGTAAAACAGATCTTTTATTCTTATCTTAAAAGGTTTTTTAAACCTCCAGATTTTTTCTGTTTGCCCCCCAAAAAATAAAAATCTGACTGAGGTGAAACCAACATTTATACCCAATACTTTTACAGACTCCGCCAGAAGATTCAACAGATCGCATCGGTGAGGAAGAGCAGAGCAGCAGCAGCACAGTCTGTGGAATTATTGGATTTTAAATGTTGATTTTGCCCCGTGCAAATGTTTTATCATTCTGGACAGAAAGCATACATCTGTGAGATCACAAGGGAAACCTTGAGGATACAACCTGTTGCTGAATAACAGGTTTAAAAAAAAACTTTGTGCAGTGCTGATGTGCTGAGGTTAAACTAGCTGCTCATGGTGAGTAAACAGCCCTATAAAAGTAGACTGGGTTAAACCAGGAGGATTTGTTTTCTGTTTCCACATGTTAAATATAGAATATGTCACGGTGTGTGGATGTGTAAAGGAAATTATTGTTACAAGTAATTAGTTTTGTTGTTGTTTCACGGTCACAGGTTGTTACACAGTGTTAATTTTAATTGGCTGTCAGTCTATGAAAGGGCGTGTCTTACGTAACATGAGCAGGAAAGACGCCAGAGGCGAGAGTAGAAGAAGAAGAAGAAGAGGGGAAAGTGGCGCGCTGCAGACAGTGCAACCCCTTCTGATGGACAATTACTGATAACCCCTGAAGTATTCTATCTTAGTTTACATCTGTGTCTTATTGTTAACCTGCATGAAGTGAAAGTGCCTCTGAGCTCAGTGTATGGGTATGGAATGCGAGCCACACTCACCTGCATTTCAGGTAAGGCCTGCATCCTTTTCTTGTTGACTGAGGCATCAAATGTGTGTGTGGCCTGTTAATAGCCTGTACAGCCATGAAGCACAGCCAGAGTCTAAATCCCCTAGAATGGAAAATGAGAAAAAAAAGAGTAATTACAGAAAATAGTTTTGACCTACCCTTTGTTAAGTCCTGCCGTCCTTGATAACTGTCACTAGGCCTGCCAAGCTTTTTCAGTGGGTTATTACAAAGGAAATAACGAAATAATGAAATGAAATATCAGCATTTGAGAGCTACAACCACAATAAAATGTGTAGGCAGAGTATTGTAAACGAAAAAGTCATGCAAATCAGGGGAAAAGCTCACCGGCCTCAATGCCAGCAAAAGACATTCCACAGCTTGACAATTCATGTGAAGGACAGACTTCAACAGGAACGACTATATTCCTGCACGGCAGAGTAAATAAGGTTTTTATTTAAGCAAATGCTCTGAAACCATTAGCAACATTCACTGAGGTCAGCACAACAAGTTAGTGTGTTCAAGTCAGTCACACCACATGACACTGCACAGCTGGATGACCCGCCTGCAGGTTGTGGGTCAGCCACAACAGCGACAGAGAGTTAGACAGGGACGGTGTGTCTCCACCGCTGCAGAGTAACATTACAGTGCATGAATGGAAATACAAACATGTTAATGCACATTCAGCAGCATCACACAGATCATCATCGTGGCAAAGAAAAAGCAGCAACTCCTGATCGCCGCTGCTTTCAAGCAGCCTTGAGGTCGCGTTTACATATAGTGTCTGGTGAACTCGGTGTGGTTCAGTGGTGAAGTTGGAACATTATGACATAAAACTAAACCAAACAAAGCACACAAAGCACTGTAAACAAATGTCCTTCGTCTATTGGACAGATGTGAGGGAACCAGCTGCCACTTTTTCGAAGCAAGTTGCTGTCTTTAATGTACTGTTGGCACTGTTGATCCACTGTGCAATTGAATCCATTAGCCACCATTCTGTCGCTAAATAATTTGAAGACTTTGTTGCCTTTGTGTGTAGCCAAAAGCAACTGTTCCCTTTACTTCATCATTAGACCAAATCGGTCCATGAGACATTTTATAACCCTGCTGCTACCCTGCCTGGTGTAGATTCACATGTAAACCCAGAATGTGTGTTTTGTTTCATGTCCTTCTTTTGGTTTGAACGCTGGTGCACTTGGGAGTGAAGCGGGATCAAATCTCATTTTAGCCTTCACACCAGCAAAAACCAAACATACGATAAAACATGTTGTTTCAATCAACTAAAATCTGCATCATAGTGTACGAAAACACCTTGACCTCAAAATTTTGCCAACTTCAAGTCAAGTCATGCATTCTGACGAAACATTCATAAATGTTCATTATGCACTTTTAGTAATATTGGTAGGCTAATTAAGATTTAGCAGGCTGTTTTTGTCTTCATTGTATGGCTCAAAGTAAGGTTTGCGGCTCTATTCCAATTTTTTTTCTTTGGCAAACAGTGGCTCTTTGTTAATAAAGGTTGCTGACCCCTGCTCTAGGCTGTCAGACCTGCAGGTCCCAAATGCAGTGTCACCATCCAAAAGAAACCCTGAAAGCTTGATAGGCCTCCAGTGTTTTCGTTGCAGTTGCCAACGTTGAATTGGAAAGTAGCTGTTCTAGGGTGGGGCTTAAGTGAAGCTTCAATAAAATGAAAAACTTATTAGCGGAATAAAAAATGACTTAAAAGTTGGCAGCAAAACGAAGGTTAGGTAAAACCCTTCAAGGTATACGGCTCAGGGTCATGTACTGCAATAGTAAACAACTGTTGCATGATCTACTTTTCTCTTTCTTTGCTTTGCAATCTTTAAGCTCAGTATTCAGCTCACAGTTCTTGACGCCTCCATCTCTCCGTCTCCTACAGTATTTATCCTGTCTGTCATTTCCTCTCTTCTGCCTTTGCACCTCGCCGCTCAATTATATTCACTCATGCACGTCTTAGCGTACAGTATGAATATGCTTATTAGATGCTGTTGTTGAGATCCGTTTCTTCATGGAGCGCTGGATTTATATTCATGACCATGGAGGCACATTGTGAGGTGTGTAATGATAGAGGAGTCATGTCCTACCACATGAGAGTACGGAGGGAATAATATTTGTGTTTGCATCAGCTGGAATGAGCCTGTGTTGCACGTAGATGACACCTTGACTCAAATGCAACAGAAGAAGTATATTGGATCTGTGTGTGACTCACTGTGGTTTTTGATCATCTGGTGACGCAGATTTAACGTAGGAGAGTCTATTGTTGTTCACTGATGACTATTAGATGTCGAAGGTGAAGCATTTGAGAGAGGACAAAAGCTTTTTAAGGATCCTAAAGTAATGAGTGTACACGTTTTTTTAATAATGGCATGTATGAATTCAATTAGGACTACTTGTTAGCTGAGAGGTGGGAATAAACTGCAGCTGTATAGAAGAAAGGAGACAAAGGAGAGTAGAAGATGAGACGAGGAAAAATAATACAAGACCTTATGACTGTCTTGTTTATGACAGACACTTTATAGATCAGGGAATTTGAGTAATTCTCTGCTCAACTGACTGATGCTACATCCTTCACACAATCGCTAATATACCGACGCTGGTTATGTGAACAAAACATCAAAAGCTATAGCTGCCTCGTGATCTCATGTTTTGTCACTCGATATACAAAAACACTACGCAACGCAACATTAAGTCCTCACACTAGAAGCTTTATTGTGCAATCGCCAATCTGAATGTGTAAAAAAAGAAATATATAAAAGGGTCATATGTTTTAAAAGCAATGAAAAGATGCCACCAACAGAGAAAGCACAAATGAGACAATAACACAGCAGTTGTTCTAATTTTTGCAGAAATGACGAACAAATAGCTGATGGTGGTGGAAAAGAAAAAGCCATTGTCATCACACATCTGTTCTCTGCGGTGACATTCAGCCACAAGTAATACAATACAGAGGAGCAGACGTTGAAGGCTTTTTCAAAGAAATGAGCGAGTGAACTTTATAACAATAAACAACAACTTTTAAATGACGCGTGCAAAATGCTTCATGCTTTATTCCTTTTGATTTTCTTCCAGTTCTCGCTATCAACTCAATTCAACACATCCTTCACGTTAAACAACTAAATACATTGTTAGTTCATGCATTCCCATTATTTCTCAGCACCTTCTGTTATCAATCAAAACAAAATCAAAATTACTTTATTTATCCCAGAGGGGAAATTAATTTAGTCTGATGGCTCTTGAATTAGACAGCCTGATCCGTCCTGCAACTAAGAGAGAGGAGCCGTGCTGTGCAGCGGATCATCCAGGCAATTCATGATGGTCTCGAACATCTTGACAGTACATCTCTCCACCACCTCCTCCAGTGTGTCCAGCCTAGCTCCAATCACAGATCCAGCTCTTTTGACCAGTCTGTCCAACTGCTTTGCATCTCTGTGTTGGATGCTGCCTCCCCAGCAGACTGCAGCATAAAACAGCACACTTACCACCACAGACTGATAAAACATCTGCAGCATCTTACTACAGATGTCAAAAGATCTGAGCTTCCTTAAGAAAAAGAGGCGGCTCTGCCCCTTTTTGTAGAGAGCGTCTGTATTTAGGATCCAGTCAAACTTATTATCCAGGTATACACCTAGATACTTATAACTTGGCACCACCTCGATGTCCACCTCACATGCATTCACTGGCTGGAGGTGGCTTGAACCTGCGCAAGTCTATGATCAAGTCTTTACTGTAGTTGCAGGCTGCCTCCACGCACAGGGTTTGTAGCAAGTCTCCAGAAGAATTAAATTGTGATCTGCCAAGTGGTGTTAAGGCAGTAGCTCTGTAAGCTTCTTTGACATTAGCATACAGCAGATCAAGGGTTTTATTTTCTCTGGTGGGACAATTAACAAACTGAGTAAATCCAGTCAGGTGGGACGAGAGAGAAACATTATTGAAATCTCCCGATATTATCAAAAATGCTTCAGGATGCTTAGTCTGTATCCTAGCAACGAGGTCATGTACAACTTCACATGGAACTTCAGCAGTTGCCTTGGGTGGGATGTACACAAGAATTGTTATATGACTGAATTCTCTTGGTACATAGTACGGTCTCATACTGACTGCCAATATCTCAAAATCTGGACAGCATATCTTCTCCTTGACAGTAATATGTGCAGGACTGCACCATCTCTGGTTCACAAATAAAGCCATGCCCCCACCTTTTTTCTTGCCACTGGCATTAGCATCTCTGTGTGCTTGTATGGGAGTGAAGCCATGTAGATCCACACTGGAGTCTGAGATGTTTGATTCAACCTTGTTTCTGTAAAACACACAAGACTGCACTCACAGTAGACTTTCTGTGTCTTCAACAATATCTCCAGTTAATCACTCTTGTTGGGCAGAGAATTGACATTTCCCATGATGACTGATGGCAGACAGGGCTTATATCTCCATTTCCAAGCATTGACTTTTACCCCAGCACAGCAACCACGAAAACACTTCTTCAACTCAGCAGGGATAGGGTGGTGGTGTCCTCCAGAATTGCTCCGTTTCAATGACAAAAGCTCTTCTCCTGAGTAAACTCTTCTCTCCACAGAAGTATCCATCAAAAATAGTACAAAAAATATGATAAAAATACAGAAAAATACAGTAAGTACAGTCTACACTTCTATGTTGGTTTCTACTAGAACATACATTAATGTTCAAAAGACACTTTTCGCCAAATTTCCTATTTTTTCACTCAGGTTTCTCTGGGAGCCAATTGAAGACTTTTTTTTTTTAAAGGTGGATGAATAACTTACTGTCTGAAAGAGACTATAATACTATAATCCAGTCAAGCATCTTTTGGTAAGACACTCGCATCACTAGTTTTTAAAGCATTGTTCATTTTTAAAGGTGTAGTATCCCGCACCCAGCAAAGCAAATGTCACAGAAGACATTATACAACAGTTATCCCAGGCTGAGCAGTAACTCCACCACTAATAAATGCACTTTTACATGTCAAATTGGTGTAGTGCCCCTTTAAGGAATGTACGCCTATTCCAGAATGATCTGTTGAAGGCTGCGTGATGGCCTACTTATCCTGATCTGTTCTGCAGCACTTTACAATAATGTTTTGACAGCAGTAATGTTTTTCTGATGTATGTTTTTAAGGCAGCGGTGACTGCACTGCATCACTGTGGACTGTCCTTGGTTGCTGTTGAGGCAGCGTCACTCTGGGACAGCCATCCTGACATCCATCATGGGACACACAGGCCAAACTGGGCCTACGTACAGTAATGCTAAACATCTGCTCGCATTCCTCAGTCGTCTCTTGGTGCTTTATTCCAAGAAGCAGGGGGAGGTGACGCTGGCCAGAGCTGTCCTGCTACAACATCTGGAACAATCTCAGGTCCATGTCTGCTGCTTCACTGAAATCCTGAGATTCCCCAGTTAGTGTGTCTTCAAACCTAAGAGCCATTTCACGCCAAGTGAGGACTTTTGTTCAAAAAGCTTGCACTGAAATTCAGATGGACCTTGATTTCAGTGGATTACTGCCAACGGAAATATACATGTCTGACCAATGAAATCCTTTGTTCTAGCAGGAGTTATACCTCCGATCAAAGGTCATAGTGAACCTGCAACAAACAGTGCACAACAAACACAGCATGGACTACCTCAGAAACCAAATAAGGGACAATATACACTCAGTGGGCTTTTATCAGGTAGACCTGTTCAACTGCTTGTTAATGCAAATATCTAATCAGCCAATCACATGGCAGCTCAACTCAATGCATTTACGCATGTAGACAAGGTCAAGACGACAAAGAAAGGTGATTTAAGTGACTTTGAATGTGGTATGGTTATTGGTGGCAAATGGGCTGGTCTGAATATTTCACAAACTGCTGGGATTTTCACACACAATCATCTCTAGGGTTTACAGAGAATGGTCCGAAAAAGAGAAAATATCAAATGAGTGGCAGCTCTCTTGTTGATGCCAGAGGTCAGAGGAGAATATAGAGAATGGTTCGAGATGATATAAAGGCAACAGTAACTCAAATAAACACTTTAACAGTAGACTGCAGCATAAAGTTACAACCAAGGTATGAATAAGAAGACCATCTCAACACATCCACATGGGCTGCAGCAGCAGAAGACCACACTGGGTGCCACTTTATTAGGTACAGCTTGCTTGCTTACAGTGGCTAGTGAGTGTATGGCTTGAGATCGCCCAGCAGCTGGGACATGATTACGTTGTAGCTGACGTTAACCACACAATACATTAACTGATTGGACCACAAATGTAATGCTAATGCTAGCTTTTGTGGCTAGCCCCATTCCGTGCAAATACATATCAGCTACATACCATAGACATATACCAGCTGCTGGGAAAATTCAGGTCCTACTCTGCTTCTTTTGGATACGTTTTTGTAGCATGAGGTGGAAAACAGAACAAGGAAACGCGGCTGTCTTGCGCTGCTGAGAAACAGCTTTAAGCCTTACTCTTTAATACAATGATGGACCTTTCTTCTGTGTGAGAGTGGAAGGTGTTGGACTAAAGAAGCCCTTCTGCAGGCTGTGGAGGAGGCTTGTGGACACAAAGCTTTGGACTGATGCCAGGATTGTTTCTTCTCCTTACTGACCGAGGCCTGTGATGTCGACACAAACCTCTGGTGTGACCCAGCCCAGAGGTGGAATGCTGGGGAAGAGTAAAACCGTTCTCCTTTTCTTTTCTTTTTAATTGACCAGTTCTCCTCTGTCCGGGCAAAATGTTGTATTGTTTCAGGAAAAAATTGTATATTTCCAAACTGAGAAAAAACAGAAAGATGGATGGACACGTGCAACAAGTCAAAGCAGGTAGATTGACAGATAGGTAGACAAATACTGTCTATACTGTTTATCATAAAGAAGGAATATGAGAGGGAGTAAAAACACAATGTCCCTCTTTGGTTGGGAAAATTGAGGGAAAAACACTTCCCGAAGAATAGATTGTCATTATGACTACCAGCTGCCGCACAGCGACACCATGGTGACAGGTCTGAGATTGGAAATATGATTGGCTAATCCTGCAGGATGAAATGAAATACTGCGCCTTTCTGAAGACCAAGGTAAACTTTGCTGAGGACGGGGAGTTAATTGAAGTGTCACTCTATTCCCGATTTGAATGACGTCTCGGACAAATGAGAATCACTGTTCCCTTCTCCCTCACTCCCCTGCTCTGCATAAATCTCTGTTTGGAGGTCACTGACTCTGAAAACAGCATCCGGTCAGTTAGTTCACACCAATATCTAAGTCACTCTCAGGCATAAAATGGTTGCTCTGCTTTATCTGCTGCCAGTGGGCTTGACTGACATGCATATTAGCTCCTTTCTCCCAAGGCTCTGAAAACACATCATATTTTCCACAACTTTCATTTTCCCCTATTCAGATTGCGGCCACATTGAGGTGTCTTTGTTGCATACTAATTGCGAGGTGCTCACCTCAGAGAAAAAGCCGGGCGTCTTTGCAAGGAACCAACTATTTTTCACTGTCTGTGTCGCAATAAAAAGTGTCATCCAAGACAGGTTGCCGCATAGCAAAGATTCAGCGACATCCGTGGAGAACTGGTATAGATCAAAACATGAACGAAATGTGATTGTTTAGGGACAAAAAGTCTACATGGCAATATAAACACAGGCTTACTTCATCTGCAAATCCTACAAACCCACTTTTTGTTCCTCTCGGCCACGAATGATCTCCCACATCCCAACTGTTGCTTCTCCCCTTTCCCAGTTCTAATTCCACCTCAATCACCTTTGCTTCTGTTTCTTAATTAAATGCCAAAAAAAAACAAGCGTCTTGTTTTCTCCCCTGGAATATATCACATATCTCTGATGCATTTCTCAACCTTCACGCTCCCATTGTTGTGCTGCAAAATATGTGGTGTTTCCTGCCCGAGAGAAAAGATGATCACAAATAATGAAATGCTGGAGTGAAATGTAAAAACATTACAGTTGTGAGGAGAGAGGCTCGCCCAGGTACCAGATGTCTCTCCAGCACACATGCACCGTTTCACCACTATAAAGGGTTTGGTAGACGGACAGAGGCAAAGATTTCAATGCACAGATCAGATTTTGTATTATCAATAAGATTCTGCCGTGTGGGACTGTAAAGGTTGAGAGGATGCATCTCGTGTCTCTATTGTGGCTGCAGCCTGTTTTATTATATGCATGGAGAAGATTCTCAAGGAGAATAGGATGCTTACAGAAAAGGAAATGCAAAAAAAAAAATGAAAAGCTTCAGTAACCCTGTTTTGTTGCCTATTTCATAGATGGCGTGTGTGATGAAACATGGCCTTGTATTTAGGATGAAATGAGTAAGATGCTGTGTGTCTGTGTTTGTGGTTTAGGACTGTATGAGTAACATGATGATGTGTGTTGGAGCCAGAGGATGCATGAGTCGCACTGGAGGACGGAGGGAATGGCAGCTGCTGTGGCACGATCACAGACTTGCATACAAAGAAAACCTCAAAGTAAAACTCTGGCCACTAAAAATGCTTTGTACTTTTATTACAGGACACCTGCCATGGTTGGTTTTTGCTCACATGAACATGCTTTTCTATTTTTGTTTGGTTTGATTGACATATTTCAGCATTTTTCACCATATTATTCCAGCATATATGGGATTACAGACAATAAACATCCAAGATGGTCATGTCACTGCTACATACAGTGTTACCTTTAAATAAAAGACAAAAACAGAACTCTCCTGCTGCTCATTCAAAACAAAATGGGTCAATAACAGGCAGAATTAAATAAATGCCTGCTAAGTGCTAGTTTAGCCCATTATTCGTTAGTGTTTTAGTCAAGGCAGTGCTGAACTTAATGACTGTAACAGGCTGTAATTTGTCTAAAAAGTGCTAAAATCTGTTAAAAGGTTTGTCAGCACACATGCAATCAGCAGCAGGCCTCTAACTACCTTGTATTATTCAAAATGGTGACCTTATCTCAAGTCACTTGAAACCCTTTGATTAATTTATTATTTGAATAGATAGTTAATAAAGAACACAAATAGATGCAGAACAGCTATAAATAGGCCCAAAATTACCACAAAGTGATGCAAAATGTCTACAAAGAGACACAAAAAGCCAAAAAAAGAGTTGCATGAAGACTACAGAATTGTATATCTGCTACAAAATTTGCAAAAATATCACAAAAGTGATGCAAAATTAACATAAAACTTAAACAAAATGGCTACATAAGATACACACAACAACACAAAGACATTTTTACGTGTCTGTGTCCAGGGGCTCATTGTCTCATTAAAGATGGCTGTAGTCTGTTTGGAGTTACAAATAGCAGCCATTTATTGACAATGTCATTATTTTTAATGTACAGTTATTTGTTGCAAAGTACCTGAGCTTTAAATGGGGCCCTATTCTTTAAAACACCACCATTTTTTAAAAAGCACACAAACCTGCCCCTCTTCTTCTCTTAAGTGCTTCAGTATGTTTTAGGAGCCATTAAATCAATCTCAGATCTGAACTGTCGAGGCAACAGATGGAGACAAAAAGTTACCAGACCTACATGGAGGTGGGTGGATATAAGTGCACCAGTGAAATGTATTTAATTCTCTCATTTAACCACATAAACATCCCTGTATAGGAGAAGAAGCAACTTTTATTGACTCTACAGTGCATTTGGGTTATAGCTAAAAGTACAGGTAAGTGCTACAGATTATTTATGAACGAATGAGCATATGTGCAGAGACACTGTGGCTGTTGCTGTGACACAGATGTCTGGCAGGTGCAAGAGGGGCCAAGTTGTCAGAGCAGCAGCAGAGTCCGTAAATATGAATATTAATGTACAGTAGAGAAGCTGCATTATTATGCTAAAACTGCTCCGTCCTTCTGGCTGAGGCAGAATTACAACCACA
The DNA here is from genome assembly GCA_903364295.1 of Serranus cabrilla. Classification (NCBI taxonomy): domain Eukaryota; kingdom Metazoa; phylum Chordata; class Actinopteri; order Perciformes; family Serranidae; genus Serranus; species Serranus cabrilla. The sequence continues at coordinate 446,774 of CAFUXE010000752.1, read as the reverse complement.
ATGTACTGATGTACCGTTCACTGTTAATTTAGTCCATAAACTTTTTGTCTTTTTAATTATAGAGGAAGAGGAGAGCAGACACAAGAAACTAAATACCGGATTATGCTAGGAGTATTTCAAAAAGACACTATCATTTCTTTATGTTCTGGCCTTTTGCAGAAAGTCTCCATCTCCTGCTGGCATCATCTGACACATGGTGTGTGTGTGTGTGTTGCAAGAGAGGGACAGCAAGGGTGAGGGGTCTGACAAAGGAATGTCTGAGTGAAATGAATGGCTAAATCTGCCCATCAATAAGCAGCTTGGGCCTGTGCCATGAGGGCCGCATGCCTCCCTGCAGATGCAGCTCCACTTAAAAAAAAAAAAAGAAGATACATCTGGAGCTCAAATTGCGAGTGTGAGCGTGTGTGTGTGTGCGTGTGCATGCCACATGCAACTTGGTGCTCCTTCCAACAAGGATTAAACTCTCAGACATAGACTCATCTAATCACTGGTGGCCCAAATGGAGGGAGAAAATCCAATCCCCTTCCAACAAAGTGTGATCACAAACACACACAGAAGCAAATGTGCTCCACAGAGCACGGCTGGATGAAGAGCTTCTCCTCTCACAGGACAGAAATTTGTGTTTTTTAAAGGGCTGGTTTTAGTTGAAACCATGATATAAATACTACATTACAAGCAAAAGGCCTGCCTTCAAAATCCATAGAAGTCAGGACACAGAAGTATTTTCAGCAAAATGTACTTTAAAGCATAAAAAATGCACAACATCGCACCACAGAGCTTTTATGTTCAAACCAACAAAACATTCCCTTTCTCTAGATGGACATTTGCAGCCTGTGCAGAAGAATGATTATCAATTAAGTAAACAAGAAGTAAACAATCGTCTTCCTCAGCACCGCCTTACCAGACTCAACCAGACAAAAACTCAGACAATTAAACAGAAAAATAATAACCTGCCACTTTAACAGCAGCGTAAAGCATCACCAAGGCAGACAACGCAGAGATGCAAAGCCAACACAAAGAGCAAACACAGCAGTTAAGGCCCACAAACATTAAAGCAGAAAGAGCGTGCACAGCTTCTGCACACAGGGACTGTTGTCAAAAACAGAAAGTCTCACATACCCCACTGAAGGTAGAAGCTCTTGAGGAAATGAACTGCAGAAGTCACCACTGCAGGATCCACCATGTTAGCAATTAGCTTGACCCAGCATGCACCTTGTGGGTCTGTTTGATTTGTGTCACTTAGCGTGCTGGCCGGGTGGTGCTTTGACTTGATTATTGGGAACCACTGTTTTAATCTTCAGCAATGAATTGTATTTTATAAGCATTTCATGTTTTAATATGCAACATAAAATCACAGCTATCTTATAAATGTGGTGGTGTAAAAACCATTTGTACTTGTCAAACAAAGTGAGTCAAAATGTCTACAAAGTGACACAAAAGACAAAAAAGAGATGCAACACTACAGAGTCACAAAACTATTACAAAACTATGCAAAATGACCACAAAAGCGATTGATAAATAAATGGCTACAAAATGACTTTAAAGTCATGTCAAATGAATGAAAAATAATCACAAAGAAACACAGACAAATTCATAAAACTAATACAAAACATGACAAATTATGACAAAAATTATGCAAAATCTTCAGCTAAATGGCTTCAAAGCGACTACAAAGTCACGCAAAATGACTACCTATGACACAAAACAAACACAAAGAGATGCAAAATGATCACAGAGACAAAGAAAGACAAAAAAAACAGTCTCTACATGCCTCTACTTCAACATATTATGCTCATTTTCTGGTTCATACTTCCATTTTCAGTGCATTTCTCCATGGATTGAATGTTTTGATACTTTCATAGTATCCATATAGCACCTAGACCTGCTGTATGATCAAAAAAAGACATCAAAATCTCACTTTTTACCACTTGAACATATAAAAGACGACCATGAGACACGACTGAAAGCTCTGAAAACGTATTATCTAGTAGTATCTTTTAGATTAGAATAATGGTTTTTGCAACTGAGCTTTTAAAGAGTCTTGCCAGAAAAAGTGTCTCAATTTCTCTACTACAAAATACACACTGTGAAAGTAGTAGCAGAAATCTAAAATACAGATATCTGAAACTGTAGCAAATAAAACCCAAACTGTCTGCAAGACAGTGGGCGTGAGAAAATATGAACTAAATCATGATACCTGATGATAAACCTGTCAAAAGTTATGTTACCTGACAGGAGGAGATGGAAAAAGATAAAGAAGGAAAGATACCGTAGAGATGCAACACAAAGGGCTCTTTCTGTTGAATGCACCAGTATAGTATAGCGTTATGTATAGCATACACACATACAAATGGTCAAAAAAGACATTGTTTATTGTTTGATGTTGTGGCGATACCGCTCATCTATCATTCATGCCAGCAGCGCAGTGTGAATCGAAGTGAAATTAAGAGAAATAGTGAGGGAGGAAAGGAGAGGGAGATGGAGCAGATCTGGCTTAGTTTTGATTGAATTCTGCACAGACAGTGGCCAGATACACCTGGGTTCCTCTGTTCATCTGAATCCGGATATTACCCCTGAATATAAAACATCAGAAGCCTGACAAGCTGCCTCCAGTGTTTCTGAGATAAGGTGGAGCTCCTTCAGATGCAGCTTTTTTTCCCTTTTTTTTACAAAGGTGCTGGCTTTTTGAGCTGTCGTGCCCTCCCACATGATTATATGCAGAGGAGAGAAGAACAGCAAAACTGAAACAAGCACAATTCAGAAATGGTGGCAAATACTTGGGATTCACAGTTAAATACATTTCAAAATGTTCCTGAGTGCTGAGGCTGAAATAATGTATGTTACGTGGTCTTAAATACACGTAGGAAGAATGTGTCCATCAAGGGAAACTAAATGTTAACAAATGCAGACAGGTTCTTCACACTGAGGCGCGCCCACCTACACTGCTAAACTTTCTGCTTATTTAAAGCAGATATGATTACCTCGCAGCTCAAAAACCCTCTCAGAGCTGTCACCGTTGACGTACACCAATTAGTTCACAAACCAACTGGATCATTAAGATGCTTATTTCCACTGCTGCTGCTCTGTTGTTGACATCTCGCCCATCTAAATCTCATTCCGCGCAACAAAAAGCTGATTACTGTATGCTTCAAATACTTATCAGATTTCTATGCAGTACCTATGGAAACACGTGGAGGTAGAATGTATCATCA
>CAFUXE010000752.1:401756-424612 GCA_903364295.1 Serranus cabrilla | reverse complement strand
TGCTGTGGCTGTGTGTGTTTGTGTGCGTGTGGCTGTGCTACGCTCTGCAGTTCCCCTGGCCACTGTGTGAAATCTTGCTGACAAGGAGACTGTGAGCTTGACACACTGTGCTGCGACAATGCTGGGGCTGAGAAGAGCAATCAAAATGGTGGCGATGCTCCTTCTCCCTGGCGTGGCAGGGCAAACAGGTTCTCAAGGAGGAGCTGATAGAGGACGGCCGGGCAGGAATCTGCTGCGGTCGACACATTTGTCTCACAGACGAGTGCAATGGATATAGTCTGTTGGATGGTGGATGTTCTGCAAATGAGCCCAGTGATTTAACTCTGGGTGTTTCTCTCTGCACAGATTGTCTCCGGGATACTGTCTGCTGCCTCTGTGCACTCAGACTTCCTGTAGTAACTTTCACAAACCTTCAACACATTCTTGACTCCGTCTCAATTGTAAAAGCTTATTCCTGCTACTCTGGAAGCTAATCTGTGTGCTCAGGTTTTCAGTTCAACTCACCAGCTAAGGTCATGCGGGTCGGGGCTGTTTGCTTTTGCTGTGGCAGAGAAAGCATTTCTAGTACTTCTGTAGTGTAGTGTGGTAGTCCACCAAGGCTGGATTACTCACAGCTCAGGGGCCCCAGACTCTCAGAGGCCCCGCTTGCTCTATTGTAATTAGATTAATTACACATTTGTCTGGTAATATACGCACTGTGGCCACTTCATTAGGTACACTGGTACAATCCAATGCAGTCCAAAACAACTGTTCTTGATATTGTCGTAGAAGTGGTCATTCAAGAATTCCTGATCATATTTCTGTGTGGGAAAAGGCCGACAGGTTTTAAGTAAGAGAATGTTGTACAGGATTTGTTTTCATTTTGTGTTTTTTAGTCATGGTACTTGGACATAGATTAGATAGTATACCTGGAATATAAGCACATGTTTTTGTAGGAAGATGTTTCCGCATATTGCTGGTGTTTCTATCCTTTCTTGAAACAATCATTTTCTTACAAGCAGCACTGTTCTCCTGTCCTCTTTATTTGTGAATTGAAGCCACGCTTTGGACCGTGTTTTACTTTACAAAGTGAACTTGTTTTGCTATTAGTATCCTGGTTTGACGCCATTGTTTTGCATTGCGCAATGTCAGAAAAACATGTCGTCAATGATAAAAGTAATTAATACGCTCTGAGGCATATGATTGTGATGGACTGGGCCACTTGTAACAAACTTAGTAAGTAGAACCGGATCTTAATTCTCATCCCTAGTCTTATTATCGAGGTCGAAGTTAGTGCTGGTGCATTCAAAGGTGTTTCTAATGTTCTGCCCCCTCATGTATGTACAGTAAAGCACAAAAACAATATGAAGGAGTCCAGTATAACACCACATTGAACTGTGACCTCTATAACAAATATAATTAATGTTACATGTGTGTAATGTTACATGTGTTACCTGACCTAAACTTTGTGAAGGTAGAATTTATGAGTTAAGTATTTATACAGATTATATCGATGTAACTTAAAAAATAAAATACCAATATAGTAATTTAAAAGCTGAAATTCACAGGCCTTTAGGTGGCGCCTGTTTTTTTATTGTTTGTTTTTTTTTTATCCCTGTGTCTAAATTGTAAAACTTTACAGATTAGTTAAATAATCAATTATTCAACTGAGGATTTTCATCTTTTTCTGTTTTCAGTCATTGGAAACTGAGATAACTGTATTTAATAAGTAGTTACAAGTTAGTAAATGGAATATCATTGGATTTTAGACTGTTAATTACACTAAATAAGATATGAATAAGTGGCATTGAGCGACGGAAAATTAACAAAAAGATTAATTGAAAATACTAAGTTGTAGCCAAGTTGGATTTAATATTTTAAGTATTTTACTCTGCTTTTGCAATTCATTTTTAAAACATTTTTTAAGCTAAGATAGGGTTAGGTGTTGTAAAGTAAAATACTGGTTGGTTTCTTTACAGCATATCTTGCAATATGCTCCAAGAGACCCCGTCAATTGTCATTTAATAGTCCAAATAAATATCTGTACCCTATCTGGAGTGCTACAGAGCTAATCCACATCAACCTGGTAGATTTTACCTCTGCATAGCATATTTCATTGACATTTTTACTGCAGTTCAGCTTTAAGGTGACAGGGCAGAGCTGAACTATGGTAGATACTTTTAGAAAAAAAATTACATAACTGGATTTTTGCAAGGTATTTCAGGATTACGCTTAAAAAGCTCGACAGAGAGGACAGAGGATTAAACAAGAGAGACTTCTGTGATGGTTTGAACGCTGGAAGGAAGTGGTTGTGAAGCTCATCACTCACTCTGATACTCTTTCTGTGTCTCTTGCGCACACAGACACACACACACACACACACATGCTCCCCTCCCTCTCCCTCATTCACTCACTCACATTGGGTGATGCACTTCTCCATTCTTCTCTACCTGGGGCAGTGAAGAAGGCCAGGGAGACGCACAAAAGCAAATTGAAATGCTCCAGTGAGTGCTTTCTTGACATGATGCATGGCTCATGAGATGCAGCCGGGCCCTGCTGCTACACTTGTAAGTACGCTGAAACACACAGGCCCCAGATCCAACAAAACACTATACAGCCCAGCAAAAACCTCACTGCGTTTTACTGACCTCCCTGGCTCCATAAACACGTTTCTTTCATGATTTAGATATTTGGTTTGGATATGAAAGCACGGCATTGTTACAATAAAAAAAAAAACCTGCCAGGATCCTTTGAATAATTGAATAAGGTGTAACTGGGCCTATTTGAAAAACTAAAAAGCAACATCATGTCAGGGTTTTAGTGGAACAAGGAAGTGGCTTGCTAGAGGTGTCATTCCAGTTTCTGTTGTCAGTTGCCACGTTACACTGCTGCAGAACTGGTTCCTCCTCTCTGCTTTCCACCAGAACATCAACAGTTCAGCGTCACCTTTCCCCTCCTGGAAAGAAATGTAGCTCAGTATAGCTCGCACGTGCGTCTATCCCTGCCAGTCTATATAGTGGGCTATAGGAAATGAAGACTTCAGGTATAAAGTGGCCGAGCTGATGAGACAGTTTGTCCGGTGAGATGAATTAAGCCATCTACGCTGCATACTCAGGTTTCCAAGCTGAATTCAGGATTTATGCTCGTCTCTTATAAGACACAGAGAACCAACTCTGTCAGCCTCGAGCTGCCTGTGGTGGAAAAAAATCCTGAATTCTTTGGAGACGCCCGTTCCTTGGGCAGTGTGGTGCCACCGGACAAGGCCTTCATTGAGCAGGAACAGGAGTGGTCTTGTAGAAGGGATCCACACTGGCTCAGCCTACGAAGCAACAGAGCTGTCCAAGGACGATTAAATATTTAAGAGCTTGGAAAGGAGGTCTCAGTGGTAAGTTAATATTGATGGGTCTCTCATCTTTCCCTTCTCAAACTTGTTGAGCTGCCTCAAGAGGTCGGTTTGGTGAACCTGGAGAGGAACCTCACCTATTCTCTTCTTAGATTAACTTACCAGTAGCTTTAAAGGATCAATTCACCCAGAAAATGACCATTTGTATGTCAGCTACTCACCCCTTGTTGCCTTGAATTATTGAGGAAAACTTAGTTTTTCTCCCACAGTTGACAGGGAATCTGAACCTGGCAGAAAACGGAAAGAAGTGAAGAAAACGTAAGACAGGTTTAACAGCAGCAAAACTACACCAAAACATAATTTTACCACAATGCATCCAGTGCAATCCAAGTCTCATTCATCCTGTCGTACACTCAGGACTTCCCAAACATGTGCTATGTTACCAAAATGGTACTATTTGGTGAGCAAGTCCATGAGTCTGGATGACTAGCTCCTCTGCAAAAATGTTAGGAATTTGACAAAGATGGCATGCAGGAAAAGTTATCTTCCCAAATTGAAGGTAACTAACTGATATACATGGTCATTTTAAGGGTGTAGTATTCCTTTAAGATGTCCAAAACAAATGTTGGTCATCCATTGTTTTTGCAAAGCCAACCTGACTCAGTTTGCCATTTCTGCTCTTTTTTTTTATTGCTTCCTGTGTCCTCTTTTGGTCACTCTGAAATACTTCCATCCTGACTAGCTTGTAACCTCACCCACTCCCTGTAACTGTAGGAACTGCCATGTCAGGCTTACAAGGAAGTCAGCATTGCAGTGTTTTCTGGCAGTTGTCCACTGAGCACCACTTACAAGAAACCCTCAGTGAGTCTCACTGCCTTTTCTTGTAATCTTTTTTTTGGTGAATTGGGTATAACTGGATGCTGCTGAGGGCATTTCAGTAGAGGAAAGGAAACAGGAATTGTTTTGTAGATTTTTGATTGAGGTAAGAGGTTTGAAGGTGGTTTTGCTCATAGCAAGAAGGAAGTAACACCATACAAATAATATTATTTTCTGGATTGGGGTTTGGTTTGACCTTGTGTTCCCTGTTACCCATATATGTTGTCTGAGATGATACAGAATTCATTTGAGACAGCAGCAGATTGATTTGCGTCAGGAAATGGTTTCCTTGGAGAGATGGACTACAAGGCCGCAAGGAATGTAAGGTTTCCTGGAGTGATTGTCTTTGTGGAAAAACACTTCCTGGTTTCTCTCCAAGATCTGTCCTTGGACATCCTTCACTTGCCCGACTCTTCAGCGGTGTTTACTTAGCCCATGAACCCGTGTATCTCAGCCTGAGAACATCTGAATGCAGCAGCCGCATATTGTACGTCTGACTGGGAACATGTATGGTGTATGTATTGTGTGTGCGGAGAGGCAAATAAATTAGTTTTTTTAATCCTGCAGTAGCCTACTTGTGTACAGTACTTGATAGAATTCGTTTTCTGAGAATTTTTCTCTTCAAGCTCGAGGGAAGAAACCTCTTGAGAAAACCAAATATATCTACCTATTCCTTCCAATATAAAATTGTAAAAATAAGCACGCCTAGGGCTATTAATTAAATTGTGCACTTAATCATTTGTGGATGGAATATTTAATCATGTTGCTGCGGGTTGCCCCAAGTTTTATCTTTTTATGCTTTTCAGTGTAGAAAAAAGGATTTCTATCTCTAATAGAGACGTGTTTACTGCAGAACATGTTGGGTCACCTGTATTTGATGTTGTCTACTGAAGCTTTACACATATCTTCTGAAAGTTGTGTACGACAGGGTGATTGAAAGCTCCATATTTATAGGCACAGTCGTCAGATCTCTCTAGGACGTTGTCTTCAGCTTGTGAGGAACAGCAAGAGCCGCACTCTAGGTGGCCATCTTTTGCAGCAAACAAAAAAAAAACCCCACACATCTCATTTCTGCTTTTGCTGACTGCCATGACAGTCAGCAGAGGAACAGACAGGAGGGGAAGCTGCTCGCTCAGGTCCGTGCTCTTAAAGTTAAACACTTCCATCTGTGTAACGAGATAGCGGAGCGAGCGGAGGCAGCAGCTCCACTCAGCTGAGCAGGACAGTCAAAGACCTTGAGGAGCACAAAATGGTGGATGGCCATGCCACTGATACTCCAGCGTGATTGGCAGTGTCTCCTTGGCCACAGTGGGGCTGGCTGCATGAAATGGAGTCCTCTGTGTGGAGCGTTGGCCCAGCCTCAGCTCTGATGCAGAAGATAATTCTGTCAGCCCCGAGAGAGAGAGAGAGGGAGAGAGAGAGAGGGAGAGAGAGACGTGAGAGCAAGCCAAGTGAGGTGACTGTACAGTACTAAAAGAAGGTTGAGCTTCCAGAGAACTCAAACCATGCACGTCTGCTTGCTCCCACCTCTCATCCTCACTCTACTACTTGATTTCCTGGGTTCTGACTTCTCCTATTAACTGCCTTTTTTTAATGTGGGGCTTTTTGCATTGAGCAGACACATGGTGGCTTGAAGAAAAGAATAGCTGAGATGAAAAGATTTTTTGGTATTGTTAACAGAAATGAACGGAGCGGCCATGTGAGGGTATTCATTATCTAACCTTCACACCCAGCAGGCTTTAGCTGAGGGATTTACTAGCCTTCTGTTTTATGTTGCTTTGCAAAAATTTCAGGCTTGAAGGTCACATAAATATCTCATGATTAAAGGTAATGCTTGAGATATAAAAAACTGTAAGCGGCTACGTTTTGAACGGAGTCCTGTTTTTTTCTTTACCGTGAGTTTTCACCATGACAACCTGAAGACATTGGCCACATGGAAAATGGCCATTAATGCTTGTCTTCTCCTAATCTGCTTGGTCATTATCTTCTGTGCAAAAGAGGGCACATGTTGCTACTGAGTGCTCCGTGTTTGCAGCCGCCCCCCTTTTCAGAAGGAACAATCTGAGCCCTTTGCTGAACACAAAGCCTACCCTTGGAGCAAGGTTACTTGCACCATGATGGCCAGCTTCTTTCTTTTTTCTTTTTTTTCTTTTTACAGAGAAACATGTCACAAATTAGCAAGTTGGACGTCTTTGATTGAGAAAGGATCTGTCTTGGTTGGCAGAGAGCGAATATAAAGAGGAGAGTGAGTGCAGCGATATTAAGTATTAAAGGCCGTCTGACTGGGTGGGTGATGTCAGGTAACCATCTGTCAGAGGAGGACAGGCTGACACATGCACCGTCTGACCTTGCAGTATGGACGACGCAGACATAAAATAGAAAACTATCATCTCTTCCTGGGATTAGCATAGTGTTGCAACTGGGAGCCATACTTAGGGCATTCCTCCCTCTCTCTTTCAGCTTCTCTGGCTCTCTGTTTGATGTGAGGTCTTGCTTGAAGGCCTCAGTCAGCAGAATACTTTGAGGTCCAAAGATCAAAATCCCTCAATTCTCCCGACTCGTCCTTTATTACTGAGGTGACACATGTTCGTTTCATGCAATGCATTGACTTTGATGGTGAATAAGATGATATCCCAAGCGTGAGATTGATAAGAAACCAGTTTTAAGGGCGCAGTAATATTGTATAAAAACACATAAATTATCCTTTAATTTGTTCTACAAGACATACATTGAGTCAGCTTAAAGGTATTATAAGTAAGTTTATCTAAAAAAGACTAGACAAGTGTTATATATTTTGATGGGTTGTGTACTTGCATTATCCCAAATTCTTCCAACCTAGAGATGACTCTAATTTCAACAAGGGTCTGTTTCATTTGGTTGCCTGTAATGGCTTCATATCCTCTTTGCACTCTTTTCCAGTTTTAAGCAAAATATTTACCAAACACGTATTAGATCCTAGTTGTTTTTAACTAGATATTTTAACCAGGTGAAGGATTTTAGTCATTGGACAACTGGATCAAGCTGAGCTAAAGTTAGCAGCAGCTGTCTGCCAAACAGCATTGGAGAAACACTAATTTTAGCGTGAAATTGCTTTATTCAGTGTTTTTATTGATTTTAATCACCTGGTCCAGTTGTTTTGGAGAGGAGGGGACCTCTGCGGATTATTCGGCTCCATGAATGATGAACACTGAGGGAATCTTAACCGGGAAAACAGACTGCACGTGCTACAGGTCGCAGCTTCACCAAAGTGAAACCCCGTCTACTGTTATTGTTTTGATTGAGAGACCCCATAGGGATAGAAAATTACGTATTGTGCCTTTAGTAGTATGGCAGTAAGCCTACATGATCTCCTTTGCACAGAATCCTTCAGGGTTGCCCCGGCCTACAGCAGTGAAGTGTTTCTTTTAACCGCCCTCTGAATGTGACACCAGTGAAGGTCAGGCTGCAGACAGATCAGCAAAGCTCGCTGGACTGCAGTGTGTGGAAGGCTCTGCACCTGTATTTACCAGTCCTCTGAGACAATCGGGGGTTATTGAGCGGCTCTCATGAATGTTACCAGAAATATCAGACTTTTTTTTCTGATTCATTCAGTTAAAGTAACCAGTAAAAGAAAAAAGGCTACTGTTTGCTATGCCTCTCTGCACGTTTGCACATTATCATTAACTGTGGGTTGTAATTGTGTTAGGATTCATTTAGTTGCATTGAAAATCAAGAAATGAGCCACTTTTCCTTAAGTGAAGTGATTCAAATTAGATCAAATAGTTTGATTTTTAATGACTGTCACAGTGCACAGAGATGAGCAGGAACAGCAGGGAGCCAACACAACATTTTTGAGATGTTAATGCCGAAAGGTTCAGAAATAGAATTAGATTTTTCTGGAACATTTTAAACACAAACTTGAAGACTTGGAGGAATTCCGGCACCATCAGGACCTTATCTAGATCAGGTCATCCTGCTATGATGGATGGTCATGTAAAGAGGAAGCTCTAAAGGAAAAACTACCAAGAGGCCAACAGCAGCAAGCTAAAAATAACCGAAGGACTGTATAGCAGAGTCTGTCCACAACGTGCACTTCACAGGAGTTTCATGTGTTCTCAACTCTTCTGAGCTGAGTCGTAGGACTACGTCTCACCAAAAACCACATGTTAATGTTGCAACCATGTGGTTCATTCCCATGACAGGAAATAGAGCTTGTGATCACACGAAACCAAGGTACAAGGTTGTGATGTTAATTCCTAAATATAGAGCAATGGTACTTCAGTACGGGTCAAACAATGGCTTCTGTAATACACAGTGGTGGCCCATAGTAGAGCACAGCTGTGAACATTTTCCCCTGTATTTTAATTAATCAATTTAGTATTACTGAAAGGAGTTATCCTATATTCACATACAGCATGTAACCAGTATGCAGTTCAGTTTGAAGTAAAAATAAACGTAAATATAATTCAACTGCAAAAAAGAGATAAATAAAATAAATCATCTACAAATATGTATATAAAAGATATAAACATTAATAAATAATAATTACAATAAATAAGACTAAAATAGATTAAATTAAATATGTTGTGGTGCACTTCCACAACCTGAAAACTCCCAAACATATTTCAGTATGTTAAATATAATAAAGATTAAACTAAATATAATTCAATTAGTTGTAGTGCACTGCCACAACTTAGGAAACATTGTTAAACTATTGTAGTAGTTGAAACTATGTAAACTGCATTCAACATATTTCAGTCATTCAAAAATGCAAAGGAGAGCACTTGATTTATAACAGAATGCAGCACAATAACCATTTTATCTTGATGATCTTGTTTTCATAATCATTACAAGCCAAAACATAATCAATAACCCAGCCCTGGTAATTACAGGGTGATAGTAAATGCTAAAATGTAGTTTAACAGTATAGAAGTGGTAGCAGAAAAAAACCCTGAGTGTGTTAAATTAAGCAATGGCTCTTTTTATTCCTTTTGAATTCACCATTTAATTTGTAAGAGCTATAATGCATTAGAGCTATAATTTTTAAGAGCTGCATTGCAATGAGTATTTTGCTTTCCATCAGCAGTTGGAGAAGGATATAAGATGAAGCAGCGCTGGAAGAACGTGTCTGGCGAGGGCCGTGTTAGCTGGTTAATGGTTGACCTATTTTTTGATGCCATATGCTTCCTGAGACAGATTTGTGGTCAGATTAACACCAGTGTTTTTAGTCAGGTGGCTGATAATATTTTGTGACAATGTTGATGGGTTTTGGTCCATCCATGCTCGGTTAATTCATTATTAATATGATAAGTGTAAATGTTTAGCTGCAGAGGTGGTGATCTAGCCTGATGTTGCTGCATAAATCTGACATTTTTATTCAGCATACTGAAAGTTTTGATGTCATTTAAACTTAAAATAGTTAAAATCCAAGTTAACATGCATGCCAACAGGGACATGTGTGGTGGCATTACTGTTGTATTTCCAGCTCTTTTTTTTCTGTGTTGTTTCATGCCGTTCCCCTCCCTTTCATTCCATTCCAGCAGATGTCTGATGAATGTTATGACAAACCGTTTATACCGAACATTATTGATTCCTCACATCTCCCCTGAAAAGGCCTGGTCCATTGATCGTCCAGGAGGGATCGATGTCTCATCTCTGTGTATTCAGACTTTCTCAAATAAGCAGCGCCATGTGATCACATCATTTAAGGAAGCTCGCTGCTCTGATCACAGGCAGAGAGGAGTGAGGTCACTGTCCAGATCACTGTTGTTCTTATCACTGAAAGGCTGCTGTAATGGAACAGATATGCTCATCAAGACCACAGGAACAAGATCTGTCAGATCCAGGTGCTTAGATTGTCACGTTTTAAATCATTCCTGCTGTCAGAATCTATTTAAAGTGGAATATTATTACATGTGTAGGTATTAGAAGTCAAAGTGATAGTGTTTCGACTATAAGGCATGGACGTTTTGTGATATAGGGCTCATTATGTAATATATTTTCTGCATTTCTCTGTTTTATACTGAATTTCTTTTGGTTTCGACTATTGGTTGGTCAAAATATGCAATTTAAAGACCCCACATCAGGTTTTTGGAAACCAAGATTGGCATTTCTCACATTTGTTTTTTTTTACTTTTTTGAGAAATAATTAACAAACTAATAATGAAACTGTTGGTTAAACGCCTACTCTTGTGCAAAATCTGCACCACACTGGCTTTTTTCCCCCTATTCTTCTCTTTGCTTGTTCACTTTTCTTTATCTGAGCTCCCCTGTGTTTACTGTAAACTTTGGCGTCTTCTTGTAGCAGGAAACTGAACAGTTTTGGGTACAAACAACAGTGTGAAAATCACTTTTCAATCGATCTGCTTTTCATGGAAATCTGTAAAACCTGACAACCACGAGCAGGAGCAGAGCACTTACCTACAGTGTCTCCACTTTACATGCTTACTAACGCAATAATAGACTCCCGTGCAGTGTTGTGGTGGTATCTGTCAATATGTTATTCTTCTGTGTGGGGATTAGGCAGCGGCACAGTATTGGAATATGAAGGTCATTCAGGTCGGACCAGCTTTTCTCTTTTGAACCAGTGTTGTTATCGGCTACAGCGCCGACAGATAAAAGCCAACTGTGAGCCAACGAGAGTGTGAGCTGCACGCAGGCCAAAGAATCGCTGCAAACCAGACGCTCTTATTTTGGCTGGCTTGCATTTGAGGGCACCATTCCTAATCTGAACTAAAATAACTCCCAAAGCATGTATTAAGAAATGCTCGGGAGATGCTTTTTTAAGGGAATAATGCTTTGTGACATATTCATGGCTTTAATGTGTGCTGAGACCTTCAGGTGAGGCTGAAAATACAGGAGAAGTTCCGATGAATTCTGCCCTTTGTGTGCGTTTGAGGTGGAGTTGGTTAACTGTGCGTGTATTTGCTTTCTCTCATGAACATGCTTGGTTAGGAGAAGATGAGGACATGCACATATGGTCGCATGTTAGCCGACAGTACAACAGTCCAAACGTTAATTATGCTTCCTGGTTACCCTTTGGCTGTGGTTTAAGGGCTTGTAGCAGCCCTGTGTCTGCCCGCCATAAATAATACAGCAGGAATGTAATAAAGATGATCATTTATATATGTTATACTGTATGTTAACACTGTTAATAATGCCATTTTATATTGGTTGTTTGTCCATTTTGCCAAAGTATACCAAGTCTTTCTCTTTGGCTTCTCAAATATGAGGTTTAGCTGCTTTACTTTGGCATGCATGGCAGTCAACTTTTTATCTTTGTGTTTTGGATCAATGATCAGATAAAGATTTTTAAGACGCCTCTTTAGGCCTCATGGAAAAATATAAGTTACCATCAGTTGTTTATTCTTAGAATTTCAGTAATAGTTTTTCATATGGAGAGCTGGGATCAAATTGAATGTGCAGTCATTGCAGATCAAACTTCTTTTGCGGTTAAATATGGTGCTAAGGTTAACAGAAATGGCGTGTTAAGATTTCTCACAGATGTGGAACAAGTGACTCAGTCGTCCTGACCCTCCAGTTAGTGTCTGTGGTGGCTGTATTTGCAGCTCGTTGCAGCTGGGATGGTGGCGGCAGTCAATGAGTCTGAACTGCTGTGGTGTTCCATCTGAGCAGGCCTGTTTCAGAGTTAATATAGTTAAAACCCTGTCAAGTCTCTAGCCCCACATACTGTCCTCTTTTAATAGTTTTGGCTCTCCTTGCAACATGTTGGAATACTCTTGATTTTACTTTTCTATGCAGTTTGCATATCATGTAGGTGCATTTGACTGCCAAAATGGAAAACCTGTAGGGGGGAATTATTCTGAAGTAGCATTTAAAAGACACATGAAAGAAACTTTTTGTAAAGAAAGATATATTACTATAATCCAGACATGAGACAGTTCCACTTTTTAAAGGGGTGTGCATAAGACTGAAATAAGCTTTATGGTCATTTGGAGAATTAACCCTAAACCCATAAAAATGACATAATGGCATTCTTCATGTCAGTCTTATGCACACTCCTTCACATAATGTGGATCCCATCAGACAAAGTAAAGCAGAAAACTCTCACAATTGAGAAGCTGACGCAATATTCTGGATTGTTGTATGAAAAATGGCACTTTCCAATTTCTTTTCTGTCAGTCAACTCAAACGCTGCAACTTCAACCGCCACATTACGCACCACATACGGTATGTCCATTTGAATATGTCACATGATTATTAAACTGATCAGCTATAAAGAAAAAGTATCCGTTTTTGTTTATATTTGTGCCAAATCACTACTTGATCTAAAAAAGTTGTAATATTATACCACTGTAACATTCATATTACAAGTTAAATGTAAACCAGCGCAGCAGTGAAAGATGTCATTGACAGACTTTTAATCATCGCTTTAAATCTTAAACCTAATGATGCACTCACCAGGTGTCGGATGAGCAAAAGAAATAACTTTGACTTTGAAACCAAAGCCTTCTTTCTTCAGTTTTTCTGGTTTCAAAGTCCCTCAGTTGTATCTGGTAAAGGGAATGATGAAAGCTTTGGTGCCAAAATAAATATTTCTTGCTGCTGCTGCTTGACTTGGCCCATACTTGCATCAGCAGATGTTGAATTTCAGGACGATGATTTGAGCCTTCAGATACGACGCTACTGAAAGGCTGTCATACTGTGATAAAGACAGGTATTGTTGAAAAACAGCCAAGAGGTCTTTGAGTAGTGGTATTTGATGTAAATGCATTAGGAGCAGGGTACTATTTAGATAAAATAACAGAAGATATAATATTTTTAATACCTCCAGAGTTTGACTGAAATGTCATCCTTCGATAAAGCATTTGCTTCACTGTTTACTTTAATTTCTCAGCCTGCACACCCTCAGTTTAGTTTGAAAAGAAAATAACTGACCTTTAACAACTTTTAACTGCCTCATAAAAATGGTGCCCTATCCTAAATGTTAATATAATAAAGTTATAATGGACAGATATTTAAATAACAACAGATTTTCTTTATTCAATAGTCAGTTATAATTGTCTAGAATCTTATTATGTTGACTAAGCACACTAAATATGACTTTGTTTAAAGGACCACTGTGTAGATTCAGACACACGGAGGCTTTTTCTTTTTTACACATTCAGGAAAAGCAGGTTGTGCAGTTTGATGTTGACTAAACTTACAACTAAAAGTGTGATAACAAGGGTGGGTAGGCAGGCCTGCACACAGCATGGTAAGACAATACTCCAGGATGTGAGCCAATGACGATAAATGTGCATTGACCAACACACAAATTAAAATTGAACTGACTATTAAGTTTACCTACATTAGTTCTTGTCAAAAACATCTTTGCCTTGTCTCTTTGCATAAAATATAAGAAATAACGACGTCAAAGTTTAAATGATTTAAAAACCACAAATTCTATTTAAAGCCACAGTATGTCATTTCTACATCCTACAGTCAAAACAATAACAAAAGGCGCACTTTGATGATGTCATGAAGTAGTGCGGGATCATGGGAGTTGTTGTCTTCATTATTTAACATCCACCAGTGGTGAGGTTATGTTTTTTTAAATATTCACATTTAGCATATTCACTTCATGTCACTTCATGCTAATGAATTGGCCAAAGAATTTGGGGTTGTAGCTGTTCAGGTTATGATTTGTAACGGTTAGTCACTTCATTGATGATTTTTATTATTATTTATTATTTTTTATCTCCAATTAATGTCGTATCATATCAGTTGTTTAATTCAAGGAATTTTTTGAGCATAAACACCAAATATTGGATGGTCAATAGTAAACTGAATGACAAAATCATCAACAGATTGATCAAATCTAGCTGCAGCCTTGCTTCAGTGTACAGGATGTGCCTGCAGCTGCTTCACAGTGAAAGCCTTTCATTGCTGCCAGTATTGTACCTACTTAAGTTTCAAGATTTCTTTTTATACAAATGGCACTGTACGCTCTTTAAGAGCTACTTTCCATTATTATAAAATGTATGCATTATGCATTTAACCACTCATTCTCTCTTTTTGACCAGATGTATTATTCCCTTGAATGAATTCTTCTATTGCAGCATCCTGTCACAGGTTGGCATATTTCATTGCAGGGAGTGCTTTAAAGTGGAACAATGTGTCCAAATGACAGGTGCACAGTATTACTGTGGGACACTCTGATAAAAGGCACCAATTTCTGGCATTGATGAGATTGTGAAAGAATCTGACTATTAGTTATTTGCAGTTAGCCAGTGTGCCAGCATGCAGAAGCTGCTGGGTTTCAACATGTTTGCCACTTCTTGTCTCTTGTGTCTGCTATATAAAGATGATAAAATTATCACAGCAAAGAGTTGGAAAATCTGAATTTATGTAAACAATTGTCACTTGCAGTAAATGTGTTGTGCTGATCTTATACTTGATTTTGAATCCAAGTTTTTAGACATTAAAGCCAGGTTTGTTTTTTGGGGATAACCTTGTTGAAGAATCGTGACAGTTTGCCGTATTTTCAGAGCCAACTGTAATATAATAGTCAGAAGTTTTATTTTCCTTTTTTAGTTTTAGATCTGCCATGAATTTGCTACTTTTGAAGAGTTCAGATATCTCAGATATATTTGATTTATATATAAATCAAACTGATGTATTGTTTTAATCAGAAAGCTCAAAATCTTTCTAAATAATGTGTTTTTATTGTAATCTAAGAGAAATCTAAATGGCACTGGTTCATTTGTTTTAAGAATGGCTTTTATTTGTTCATGCAAATTAACTTTTTAATTAAATCTTGTTAAATATGTGTTCCTGATGATTTTGTCTCTCATAGCTTCAAATTCATCTATATCTTAGTTGCTGAAAGGGCTGCCAGCAGGCCAATGGTGGCCCACAGAAACATTTTGTGCATACATTTTAATCTTCCACTGTCCATTTCAATACTTTCACTTTTAGTAGCTTTAATACCATTTAATACACCACTTGGTCACAAGCGTCAAACTGTGCCGCCCTAACAAACATCTGTCCAGTTATAAATACTCGGGGAAGCTACTGGTTGCATAGTCTGCCATCAATACTGTTTAGATAAATTCAGGTTGGAGAAGTGAGACATTGAGGTGGAGAGCAGGTGAACGGATGAACACCTGTGCAAATACCAATCCAGCACAACGGCTTTGCAAACATCCTGCTACTTTTGTAAAGACTCGCGTTAAGAGAGGTGCTGCTTCAACTCTTTGCTCATTTTGAGGCCCCAGTTGGTTGTTTAAAAATTATGCAGGGTGTCATTTGTGTATGAGCAAATGTAAGGCACACTATCAGATCTGATGTGTTGAGGTCTCCTGGGCTGATGACATCAGAGGATGGGAGTAGCCATCTTGATCTCCAGCTTCCTATCTCCTGTTTGTGCACGAGGCCAAATTCTCGCCGGTCCTGTGACGCAACATTTTCTGCTCCACTCTATGAGATCTTTCCCTGAATAGACTTGGTGAACAATGTGGGCTACAGAGATCAGATTTTAAAGTATTATACCCTTTGCTCTTCTTTCTCTCCTTTTTTCACAACTTTCTTGAAACAAAAATCGTATTGATTTCTCTCTGATGTTGTCATCTCATCTCTGCAAAAATCAATTCCCATGGCTCTGGCTACCTGCTGTTATTGCCACTGTATTTTTCCTTTAAAAAGCAGGCTGTCATTTCCAATCAATGGGTCATTAATTATTGAGGGTGTGCAGGTTGACAAGATGCACATCCCTTCTTGTTTGCCAGATGAATTATCTGGAGACAGTATGCTCGCCATGTAATAATATTCTCTCTCCCCGTCGGCATGGGATGGTAGCGCTAACCAACAGTTAAGGACAAAACCTCTGTACTTCTAATCAGCTTAATGCTGGCTTATTCAAAGGCCCTCTTTCAGACAGAGCAGCTGCTGTCAGCCAGTTTGAGTAGAGGGTGTGACTGCTGGCAGAGCTCGCCGATGCAGAGAGACCGGTTGGTGATTAACAAATGTCAGTAGACTTTGGAATCTGGGGAGCCCAGTGTAATGGCTCTGTCCTCAGCTGCCTACCACTGAAGGTATTCCAGGTGGCTCTGTCATGCTCTCTTGCTGCCTCCCTTCTCCTCCCCCCAAGTCCCCTTCAGGCCTGCTCTCCCCTCCTGCTTCTCTCTGCCCTCTTCTCCTCAGGGTTTCAGAGCTCTGAGATAAAGAAGTTCAGACATGCCTCACATTTTTAGACCCCCTTGTGGAGCATAGTTGGCAGTTTCTCTCCAAGTGTCGGTGCATGCTGCCTCACTCTGACCTATCCTTCCTTTCTTTGGAAGTAGAGATTCTCGCATTTCTCTGGAAATCCCTTCATGTGAGAGATAATGTCCCTGAGAAATGAAAGGGACGGGGCAAAGTCAGCTTGGCAAGAGTGTGAGATGTTTTCTGCTGAGCTGTGTGGGCAGAGGGCTTGGGTACAGTAGCGTACATCTGGCAGATAGATTTCTGTCAGCAGCTCTCCAGTGTCAGGCTGCCTGCCTTTGAGGAAGAGGATCAGATCTGTGGGTCCATGTTGTGTGCTGGCTGAACACCTAAGCGCACATAGTCAGCTCCTAAAATGGCTGCCCTTGAAGCTCGGCTCAGAGGAGGATCTGAGCAGCTCAGTCGCTGCCTGTTAGAGCCCCAGCTGACTAGATGAAAGCAGTTACACAATCTCACCCATTAACTTGGTGTGGCGCAGGGACTGACAGGCTGAAAAGACACAGCCAACTCTAAGGCAGATGGTGGTTGTGTAGGAGGCTTTTTTTTCTCCTCCCCAGGCATTCCTCTCCGCTTCTCTCCGAAAGGATTCTCTTGATATCCATGTCAAGGAACCTGGCATTAGAAGGCAACTTTGTTCAAAACAGCAGTGAACTGCCCAGAGAGCAGGGTAGGGCCCCGTGGTGAGGCTGTAACCTGACCCTGCACAACAATGGATCCCCTGGTTGCTCAGGGACATGCTGGCAGCTTGGCCGGCTCACATGGAGCTCTCCACTGGCTGGCCAGTTGGGTGTGGGAAGCAGGGCGGGATTCCCAACTGTCTCTGGCTGGATCTCCCTTCAAATTTCTTGTTTGCAGTATCAAGACGAGTAGACTGAATTTGATCCTGGTATTAAAGTTACTTCTCACTATATCTCTGGTCAAATTGAAGCTGATTATGTAACACAACATCCAATTTTAAATCAAACATTTGTTTTCCTCAAAATTTTAAAGCTTATGACAGAAGTTTGAACTAGTCAAATCTGTCAGTACCTCACATTTCAGGGCTCAGCAATAAGGAATGTGTGGATGCCCAGGGCAGATAAAATGCCACATCTGGCTAGTAAAACAAGCAAGTGATAAAACCGAATTAAACAAGAGCTGATAATGCAAAATGCTTCCATCTTATCTCTGTTGAGGGTCGCACATGTGCAGTACCATTGAGGTACTCATGAGATGTAAAATGGCAGTGAATACAGACAAAGTTAATGAGTTGAACCACAAGTAAGAATTGAGTTATGAGGAAGTGGCCGAAACTCCAGCTGTGTTGTTTTTGTCAATAGAGTCTGGTGGTTTTGACAAGCACACAGATAACAGCTTAAAGCTAGCTGTCCACAGTACTATATCGCTTAGCTTCCACGCCGATTCTCCTGCCTGTTTCTCCAAACTGCTGATGTGCCAACCTCATACAACCCCACATAAAGAAATCCAAACTATTCCTTTAAGTTTGTTGTCTGCGTCAACAGAAGTGTCCCATTAACTTAACTAGCCTATAAGGTGTGCTATATTTCCTCTTAAATCAAGACCTTTTAGTTGTTTGTTATTATTACTACAGTCACTATTGGAACTTCATCCTCTGGCATTTCAGCAAGAATATTAGAAGAACTGAGGATGGTAGTAAGATTGGATTTAGTTGGATTGACAGGAATCACGGCGCATTGTGATGCAGACTTTTTCATTAAGAACAATGGGTCGACCAAGAGTCATGCTTGCATTGTGAACCATTAATCTTCTTTGTATACATGCAAAAATATTTCTGTTTGCCTAATAGAATACACAAATCCTACTTGCTTTAAAGAAATAGTTTATAGAAAGAGGCTCTTAGCTTTCAACGAAATGTGTGTTACCATTTTCAGCTGTAAGCTGCTTTTAATTTCATTCAAATGAAAGTTTTCTTACTTGTATGTCAGCATGGATCATACCTTGGCAGTATTTGAAAACACTAACATACCTTTACTTTGTCAGTACACAAAAACTCAAAAGAATAACACACAAAGAAAACACTTCTGTCATTTTAACTGAACAGACATGCAGTATGTGTGTTTTAGTTTGACCTTAGTGTGCACAAAGTTTCCATGAATTCACTTCATTGTTGTATTAGTCTTGTATTTCACATTGTTTCTCTCCAGCTGACATTGACATGCATGGCTGGACAAAATAAACAAAACGCCTGTCATTATATCAAGAACAGCAATTAAATTCAATTCAATTGATTTTAGACTCACAAGAGGCTCCATAGCAGTAAAAACAGAAAAGATGACATACATGATAAAACTAGAACAATTCATCATTCAATTAAAATAATAATAAAAAAAACATTCATGTGTATTCTGTCTTGCCAGTGCTTTGTGAGGCTGGATGAGTACAGAGAGCAGCTCTTCCCAGGGCTGGTTAAAGCCTCTATGATGCTGTTCTCTGAGTCATCCAAGCGACACATGAAATTGTACATCAGATGTCTTAAAAGTGCCACACGTGTAGGAACACCAGAGAACGCAAACAGTTGACTGGCACACCGCCATCTGGGAACCTGAAGCAACAACTTATTGCATCACTGTAAGCCACGATGAGCCTCCGCATGCTACTTCTACTGTAGCTACACCGAAGTTGAGCTGTATACATAGGTGTGCAGAGAGCTCTACATAATGAACATTTTGCACTGACAGAACACTGACTAAAGAAGCAACACACTGGCCTGAGCATACACTCTACAACACTGCTGATAAACGTCTCTGTCATGATTTATAGATTCAGTGAGAAAATGGCCAAGATATTTTATTTTTTTGGATGTCATGAGTGGAATATCTCACGAGTGAGACACAGGAAAAACTCATCTCCATCTCCATCGTGACATTACTCTTTCTGGCATTGAATTTAATGCCGTAATCTTTGCCAAACTGTGAGCACATCTTCAGTAATTGCTACAGCCGAGCACCATATTAACTACCAGGTCATCTGCATAACATACTGTGCTGCACCCATTCAATTGTTTTAGTCATCTATTTTTGAAGAACCTAAGACAGAAATTCTCCTTGGTGAAAATAATTATTTACATGAAATGGGTCAGATATAATATTGTGGCATTTAACCAGTATGTCTGATTGGCATACCGGAAGACTGTTATTCTCAGTATATATGCTGCCCAGCGGTGCCTATGTTCTAACACAATGTTTATTTACACCTGGAAGGTGTCCATAGTGTCCATGGTACCACTTTTACACTTATTTAGTGGTTTGGGGATATAATCATCTTGAATTGTGGAAACATATATTTGTACCGCTGGGTGCACTTGGTCCTGTAAAATGGCCTCATACTTTAAGGCCATAATGCATCCATGGAGAGCCATTGACAGACATAATAAATTTCACTACATAGCCATACCCATACCACTACAGATCCTCCACGTTAGTAGCATCTTTGTGCATGAGCCTTGGGTGTGAGCACTTTGGATATTAATGGGAGTCGTGTTATGAATATCAGTTTTATGAAACTCAACAGTTCTTGTGCAGAGTCAAAGAGTTGATGGTTTCATTTCAGTTAAGCATTCTTATTATTTTCCTAAGGGGACCTATTATGCTTTTCCTGATTTTCTGCCATATATATAAAACTTTAAAATATTGGATGTTCTTATTAAACATGGCCATGTTCATCTAGTATTGCTGCTACATGTAGCTACATGCTAACGTCAGGGAAAGCTGTAATCTTGGTTGCTGATCATTGTTTCATCATGGTTGCAGATTGAGATCACGTTCTTGATAGAACATGTTTGATTTTTTAGATTTGGGTTTAGAAGCTTTTGTTGGTGATTTTTTTTTAAATACAGGTATATTCAGACATTATCTGGAGATTAAAGTGTTTTTGAACATTAGAGCATGCAAACATATTCTGGTAGAAACACAAAATACAAGTATGAACCGAAAAATTTGCATAACATGTACCCTTAAAGCTGGGATGTACGCACCCAACATTCAAATTCGGCCCCTCCTCCCTGGCTCAGCTAACAACAGATTCATTCTAGTTTTGGATCAGGCTTTATCTGCTAGGCGTTTCACCTTGCTTTATTTGCATTGTTTCAACTCTGTGCCTGCTATTTCAGTAGCTTCATGCCCAAAGAGTAACGCACAGAAACATCCTGAACACAACTAAATGAAAAGACAAGAGAAGATACAGACAGAGGGCAGGTTCTCTACAGACACCACAACACACTTCTAGTGGGTCCTAAGTGATGATTGAGAGGGATTATTTGTGTTTGGGTATTTTAAGGCAAATCCTGCAGATTATACCTTCAAACAAACATAATTTATTTTTAGTGTGAGAAAATCATTTTGAATAGGTTTTGATATAAGAGTCAAGGTTGTAAAGCATGCCCTTTAACTACCCGTCTCAGAACCAGTGTGAGCTACAAACGCTATTTGTGATATTATACGGTTTGCAAGACAAAATGACAGTTGATTTGAAAGCGATGATGAAAGAGCTGTGAAATGATGGTCACATCATCAACTTCCATTTCTGTGGCCAAGTCCAAACTGCAGAGAAGCCGAAAGACATAAAGCCTTCATCTCTCCGTTGATTCATTCAATCTTATTTCAGAGCAGTTGATACAATCTGATGGAATAGTCTGCTCTAAATACTGAGCTGTGGAGCTGCTCTCCAGCTGTTGCTTATCCCAAGGTAATAAAAATGGGACAAATCAGCCCATAATCCCTCCTCAGTCCCTCCATTGTTCTTAGAATGATGCTATGCTAAAAAATGGGACCTTCTTAGTATTCTGAGTAACATCAGCATCTGCTGAATTCTGCTCTTTGTCATGTTTTGTGAGGCGCTCTATCGGAGTTTGTGGACAGCTGCAGTCATTTTGGAGATTGAAAATAATCTAATTTTTATATGAATGTGTGACTCTTTATACATGTGGCTTTGTCTTCATTACGACACAATAGAAATTTGTTGCAGTTTTGCATAAATGAACAAATGTGTCTCCTTTGTTTCATTTTGGAGAATATTACTTTCTGCACTGACAAAATTCAATCATTTTAATTTTGCATGACTTGTTAGTTGTGGATGTATTTCGGTGACATATTTCTCATCACAAACATCAAAGCATATTCAATACTTCAGTGCCATTGTACCCGGCTATTTCATTTCATGATTTTTTTTTTTCCAGTTGCGAATAATGAAATAAAGACATTTCCTACCAATATCACCCAAAGGAAATTAATGAATTCGTTTTTTTACGTGCTGCAAAAGAGATGTCTTTACTTCCCAGGTCCACAGTATAAAATATAACATTTGAAATACAAATTCAACATCAAAGCAATCATAATGAAATAAATGCACAGTATGTTGTTTCCTATTTCATCCCTATTCATATAAAGTCATGGTCAAAGAACATTTTAATATCCAGTGCCAATTTTTTTAACAATGAGCTACATTTGGTTGCACATTCTTGAAGAGGCTCTATAAAGCAAGCAGATGATTCTGCTTTAAAGGGGGGATCTTTTGAACACATAATCATGATCATTTGAAAGAATTATATCCTTTGCTGGCCATTGTCTTACTTGTCATGTGGAAACGTGCGTCATCCATCCTGCACTTGATTATTCTTTGTTCACAGCAGGAATTGCCTTTGCTAATCATAGTAGATCATCACCAAGCTCATTTTTATGGAAAGGCATGTTCACTACACTGAATATTGAAGTATTACAGAATAATGTTACCTCTGCTTTGTAGTAGCTCTGTACATACGAGACTCCGTGCTACAGTAAATACCCCTTAACACTGTAAATGGCTTCAATTAAAATTTTAATTTGATTCTCATGAATTACTTTTATTTTCAGTCACACTCGCTTAATTAGACAAGTGTATTCTTCTGTGTATTTATTGGAAATTGCTGCAATTCCTCATGATTTTTTTCTCTTTTGTTATTCTTTACAGGTTTCCCTGATTTTCCAGGGAGTGCTCCCTCTTTTCAGTGATGGAGGTATTGCAGTGTGATGGCTGTGACTTCCGTGCCGAGTCATATGATGACTTGAAGACCCACATTCAGGAAGTGCACACTGTTTTCCTGCAGCCTGCAGATGCAGATGAGTCTGACTCTCTGAAAGACGAGGACGAAGAGGAGGAGGAAGAGGAGGAATATGAGGACAAGGATGACAGGGATTATACGCCTCCTAAAGCTGGAACGAGTATGTCCACCACATTAAATCAGATGTTGCAGTTTAATTTGTTGAGGATTAGGAAACACTTCTTTTTTGTTTCAAATATATTTTCATAGCAGGATGAGTTTAAATTTCATGAGGGGCATAACATTTATGAGTTGTTGTTTTTTTTATTGACTGAAACAATAGAAAGTTTACCTCCCTGAACCCCAAAACCTGCTACTGAGTTTGAAGGAAGAAAATCCCCAAATACACCATTTATCAGAGCCACATACTGTAAAAAAAAA
>CAFUXE010000752.1:380809-401727 GCA_903364295.1 Serranus cabrilla | reverse complement strand
AAAAAAAAATGGTTTTAAGGTTTCTAAGGTTTCTGACAGCTCTTGAATCAAATCTAAGCTTAACAAAGTCAAATCAAATCAAAATCACTTTATTCTACATGTATCATTTAAACTTTTAACAAAAATTAATGTAAAAAGCTTTAAATTCTGCACTCCTTGGTGCAGCTGAAAACTTTCACAGACGCTTTAATTAATAGTTGCAGAACCAAAAATGACAGAATCTTTGACTGAATTGCTTGTTCACACAGAGGAGAGTAGAGAGGACAAGAGAGGTTGTAAGTAGAGATTGTAAAAATGTAAATAATGTAATATGCAGAGCATGTAGAAGAAGAAGTTTTGTCAAAAATTATCCAAGGAATCAAACATGCAAAAAAAAGCCTGGAAACTTCTTGGGAGTTCTGAGGGTTAAAGAAAAGCTAAATGTTACTCATTTACTATTTCCTAGCAGATGTCTAACATACCTTCTTATCTTTTTTCAGGCCCAAACTCTACTGACAATTCCAACCAAACACCACAGAAGCAGACAGCAGAAACACACCTGCCGTTTTACCAGTGCAAGTTCTGTGTCCGTTACTTCAGATCGAAGTCATTCTTAAGAAACCACACCAAAAAAGTGCATAATGTTGTAGAGGACGACTCCGATGCAAGTATCTCCTCGCAGACAGCAAAGCAGCCCAGCTACACCGTTATAATGCACAATGACCATTCAAAAGTGTATTCCTGTCAGTATTGCACATACAAGTCTCCACGCAAAGCAAGGATAATGAAACACCAACTAATGTATCATAACAAGGTTCCCTCGGAGGGTGCTGGGGATGCTTCAGAGTACACAGAGACCGGAGAGGAATCAGACTCAGCCAGTGGACTCATGAAGGGAACATTTGCTTGTGAATGGTGTGACTATCAGACTGACCAGAAGGACAGCTGGACTAATCACGTGGTGAAGGAACACAGTGACAAGGTCAAGATAGTTTCCTGCATTGCGGAGCTGGAAGGGGAGGCAAGTGCCAACACACCCAAACCAGATTCTCCCTCCGCTTCCCGGAGCCCGACTAGATCAAAGGTGAGCTTCACGGATGTTCAAGGAAAGGAAGAGGTGGAAGGAAAAACAACAGAAAAAACATCAGAGAAGTCAGTCCCAGAGATTTCATCCTTTCAATATGCACAGATTAGTGCAGTAACACCAAACAGCACAGGTTCCTCCATTTTGTCCAAGAGGTTCGCTTCATCTGACGTCTCCAACAGCGTCGTTGAGATAGATGCCAACTTACTCAATGAGGAGGACTCTAGAAGCAGCTTAGAGGATGATGATGAGGAAGATTTGGGTGATATAGATGATCCCAGCTATACCGGGACCCTGTCAGCAGACGCAAAGCAGCTTTTAACTGATGAGGATAATAAATTACTGGAGACTAAAGGAATACCATTTAGGAAGTACATGAACCGATTTCAGTGCCCGTTCTGCTCCTTCCTCACCATGCACAGACGGAGCATCTCCCGCCACATTGAAAACATTCACCTTTCTGGTAAAACCACAGTGTATAAATGTGATGAATGCCCG
Organism: Serranus cabrilla; assembly: GCA_903364295.1. NCBI lineage: Eukaryota > Metazoa > Chordata > Actinopteri > Perciformes > Serranidae > Serranus > Serranus cabrilla. The sequence goes on along the minus strand of CAFUXE010000752.1, from coordinate 400,166 downwards.
TTTATTTGCACCAGCCCTCTTAAACTAGGCACGCACAAACAGAGCCACATATCCTCAGATTTAGACACCATGGACTTAACGAGTGACAGTCCAGATCCTCACAATGACAGCGCCACGGAGCCAGTTAATGGGGGTAATGTTAGCTCCAAAGTCAATGGAAAAAAGATAACCAGCACACCGAACGACCAGCAGAACCCTCATCGCTGCACGCTCTGCAGCTTCTCTACCACCACTCTGAAAGGTCTGAGGGTTCACCAGCAGCATAAGCATTCCTACTGTGATGACCTAGATCCCACTGTCTTTGAAAGCCAGCTGACTGACCAGCCGGATTCTGAAGCGGACGCTTCTCCAATCTTTCTACAAAAAACCCAGACCTCCATTCTAGGACTTGCCACCAAAAAGCCCCTAGTAACAGGGAAAAGAGCCAGAAAGTCCATTAATGACTTGCCTTTGGATTTGTCCTCAGTTAAGAAGAGAACTAGAATTGATGAAATTGCCAGTAACCTTCAAAGTAAGATAAGCCAAAGCCAACAGGACATGATCATAAACCTAGATGACATGGATGAGGAAGATGCAGGAGAGAATCACACCAGTGCTGATAAAGAGGGTAGAAACCATGACAATAAAACCACAGTCTTCACTTATAACACACAACAGCTTCATGCAAGAGAATCGATGCTCTCTAACGAGGGAGGCAGGATAGGGAAAAGAAAAAGCAACCCGAAGTCAAAGCCTAGAAACATTCCTATATCTCTGACTCTCTCTGATGATAGTGAAAACATCTCTGCTGACCCCAGTGACGGTGCTATCCAGGAGAATGCTGATTATTCAGAGGAACCAGGAACGACACGTTTCTACTGTAAACACTGTGATTACCACAACAAGTCAGCTCGTAGCGTCAGCACCCATTACCAGAGGATGCACCCTTACATCAAGTTCAGCTTTAAGTACATCCTGGACCCAGAGGACCAGAGTGCCGTTTTCCGTTGCTTAGAATGCTACATCGAATACACAAATTACAACGACCTGCACCAACACTACATGGATCACCACCCTGAGGCAAGCAATGTGCTCAACTTCAACCAACCAAATCTGGTTTATATGTGCCGCTTTTGTTCGTACACGAGCCCCAATGTCAGGAGCCTAATGCCCCATTACCAAAGAATGCACCCCACAGTGAAAATCAACAATGCTATGATATTCTCCAGCTATGTAGTGGAGCAGTCCCACAAAACGGGCGAATCACAAACCCTGAGGGAAATATTAAACTCTGGCCCCAAGAATTTAAACTCGGCCACATCAACCCCCAGGTCTTCCTCCAGCCCAGTGCTGAAAACCGCCTCCAAGACCCCTGAAACCCCTGCTGAGACAGACTCTCTTAAAGAATCTGTTGGTGGCAATGTTGTTGTCTATGATTGTGATATGTGTTCCTTTGCTAGCCCTAACATGCACTCCGTTTTGGTCCACTATCAGAAGAAACACCCAGAGCAAAAGGCATCGTATTTCCGCATACAGAAAACCATGAAGGTCATTTCGGTGGATCAGTCACAACCTGTTGCAAACTCTTCATATAATCTCAGCATGGCTACACCTCCAAAACAACCGAGCGCAGCGTTGTATGGAACAGATGAAGAAATGTACTACTGTAAACACTGCGTGTACAGCAACAGATCTGTTGTTGGCGTGTTGGTTCATTATCAAAAGAGACACCCAGAAGTTAAAGTGACAGCAAAATACATCAAACATGGCGCCCCCACCCCCGGTTTGATGAAACTAATGGATGAATTGCAAATTGCGGCTCCCAAGCAGCTTTTAAAGCAGTTTCAAAATAACGGTCATGATGGATCTAACAACTCGAGCCCTAAACCAGGAAGTGGTGAGAAAGGTGAGGATGAGCTGTTCTTTTGTCAGCACTGTGATTACGGCAACCGCACTGTAAAAGGAGTGCTTATTCACTACCAGAAGAAACATAGGGAAACCAAGGCCAACGCCGACCTTGTGCGTCGTCACACTGCAGTTGTCCGGAGTCAGCGAGAGCGTGCACAGATGGTTCAGTCCAGCAGTGTCTCTACTGCTTTGATCCCAGCCCCTCCAGACCCTGAAAACACTACACCCCTGCGCTCCCTGAAGTGCAGACACTGTACCTACACGTCCCCTTACGTCTATGCCCTGAAGAAGCATCTGAAGAAAGAGCACCCCACTGTGAAAGCCACAGCCATGACCATTTTACACTGGGCTTACCAGGATGGCATTCTGGAGGCTGGCTACCACTGTGAGTGGTGTATTTATTCCCACGCTGAACCCCAAGGCCTGCTGCTCCATTACCAAAGACGCCATCCTGAGCACAATGTCGACTACACGTACATGGCCAGCAAGCTATGGGCTGGTCCGGAGACTACCCAACAAGGGGGCAATATGGAAACTAAACATTACAAATGCAGAGACTGTGCCTTTGAGGCCTGTACTATATGGGACATCACAAGTCACTATCAGGCAGTCCACCCATGGGCCATTAAAGGGGATGAATCTGTGCTTTTGGATATCATCAAAGGAAACGGCTCAGCTGAAAAGATCCACCAGCAGGTTGTCAAAGAACATGTGTCTTTCAATTGCCAGCCTGTTGAAGATGACGGAGCGCTAGTCATTGTCACCCCAACTCAAGACAGCAATCCTCATCCTTCCCACCCACGTCTTTCCATCTCTAACAATCCTTATCAGTGCACTGTATGTCTGTCAGAGTACAACAGTCTCCATGGTCTCCTCACTCACTATGGAAAGAAGCACCCAGGCATGAAAGTAAAAGCTGCAGATTTTGCACAGGAGGCAGACATCAACCCCAGTTCTGTGTATAAATGTCGTCACTGTCCGTATGTAAACTCCCGAATCCACGGTGTCCTGACTCACTATCAGAAGAGACACCCATTAGTGAAAGTCACTGCAGAAGATTTTGCAGATGATATAGAGCAAATCCCTGACTTAAATGAAGGAGACGACAAGTGCAAAACTCAAAGGCAGGGTTATGGTGCATACAGATGCAAAATGTGCCCGTACACGCATGGGACACTGGAGAAACTCAAAATCCATTATGAGAAATATCACAATCAGTCTGCCTCTGATATGTTCACTGCCTCTCAGACACATTTCTCTCCTGGTAAAGATACAGAGCCAGTAGCCGAATGCAGTGCAGGTAATATATCAAGCGCTGCAAAAGTCCAGGAGGTCAGTGAATTGGACCTTGCCCTCTCCCAGTTACCCATCAATAAGACAGAGAAGCATGCTGTATTCAAGTGTCAGCTCTGCAAATACTTCTGCTCCACCAGGAAAGGCATCGCTCGTCACTACCGCATCAAGCACAACAATGTCCGTGCTCAGCCAGAGGGTAAAAACAATGTCTTCAAATGTGCTCTGTGTTCGTACACAAACCCTATACGCAAAGGTCTGGCAGCACACTACCAGAAGCGGCATGATATTGATGCTTATTATACCCATTGTCTGGCTGCTTCCAAGACTATAACCGAGAAGCCTAATAAAGTGATTCCACCCCCGCCGTCAGAGGGGGAAAATTCAGAAATGAGTGAAGACTTGCGCTTGGCTGTAGAGAGACGAAGGTGCTCTCTTTGCGCCTTCCAGGCCTTCAGCAGGAAGAGCATTGTCTCACACTACATTAAACGCCACCCTGGTGTCTTCCCCAAGAAGCAGCACTCGAGCAAGCTTGGTCGCTACTTTACCGTTATCTATGCCAAAGAACCTGAGAAGATTGCTGTCGGAGCAATGGCAGAGGACGACAAGGAAGTGCTGGAGGCTCAGCTTGAATCCGAGCAGGACAGAGAGGTCGAATGGCTGCCATTCAAGTGTCTAAAATGCTTCCAGTTGTCCTTCAGCACAGGCGAGTTGCTCTCTATGCACTACAATGACCACCACAGTAATGACTTGAAGAGGGACTTTCTGGTGTCGCCCGGTCCCGGGGATGAAGACTCCGAGTTGTACCAGTGTTCTCACTGTGAGCTGAAGTTCCTGGCTCTCCCGATTCTGGCTAAACATCTATTGAACCACAATGAAGAGTTTCAGAAGAGGGCCATGAGGCAGGAGAGGAGGAGGCAGCTGCTCAGCAAACAGAAAGCCGCAGAACTACCTGAGACAAAACCTGAGAAGGTAAGTGAAGAAATGTCTCCCTTAAGGGAAGAGTTCTGATTTTTTTTTTTGACAAACAAACTAACCAATCAAGGCAGTAGAAGACCACAAATTTGTGTTCTGTAAGATAAAATTACTATATTTGTCAATGGAATCTGGGGGATTTGAAGAGAGCATAGATAACAGCTTCAGTTCACCCCACATAAACTTACAGGGGTCTGTCTGATGTCAAGGTAAAGCAGTGAAAATATTCTAAATATAGCATACACTTTAACTGATATTGATATTGATACTCCTGTCTGCTTCTTAAAACTGGGGGAGTTCTGACCGCCATCTGCTGTAGGTAAAATACTGACTATGGATAAGTAGCTCATACAACCCCGCTTTAAAAAATCCAAGCTTTCCCTTTAAAACTTGTAAATGAAATAATAAAACAGGCCTAATTTAATTTTCTTTTATTATTAATATCTGAGGGCATGCAATAAATCTTCTGCTGCTCTAAGCAACTACTGTCTATCAGCTGTTCCTTAACTCCTGGGAGTGATGTGCTCCCATGGTTTTGGAAAACAGCTCATAGAGACATAATTTATCACTGAGAGTATTGTTAATTTAACATAACATTACTTTATAAACCCACAGTCATCACACTTGTACCCAAAGTACTCATATTCTGCCAGAATGGAATAAAAGAGATAATTGCATATTTTAAATGGCTCCTCACTGTCAAAAGGAATATAAAACAGTGATAATGAGGTGTGATAATTAATTCCATAATAAGTTAATTAAAAAATACCATTGATCTCATGTAATGTATATTGAGAATGGTGTCTGTCTCTAACTTCATGAAGAAAAGGTTAATTTCCTAGAGAGGAAATAGTAATATCTTTTGATTATTCACTATTATTGTCCTTGAAAGCCTAATCTTTTCAGAGACATTTTAAGAAAATGTCAAAAACAGGTCCTTTTTTCTCTTTGTGAACAGGAAAGCCCTGTAAATAAAGCTCCGATTGGATTCAGGTGTAACTTCTGCATCGAGATGCACCCCACCCTGCGAGCCATCTGCAACCACCTGAGGAAGCACGTCCAGTATGGAGAAGTCAAAGAAGGACATGTCAAGGTAAACAGAGTTGGATTATTCCTAAAGATTCTTTTTTGCTGTTATAACCTTAATTAACTGCAGCTTTTGTTAAGTTTTAAATATTTTCATATTGACTAAACACGTGTCATAACATTTATAAGCAATAACACTACTTAATACTAATACTTATACTACACTATTACTATTTTTATTTTCTTGCGGCAAAATAAAAAATAACTTTCTTTTTAAACTGGCATATGTTGTTTACTTCTTTTTGTTAAATGCATTATAGAAAAAATACACTTTTTTCTTTCACCCAAATGAATAAATAAACATGTTATGATAAATACAGAAATATGCCATTAAATTTACCCCTAAAATAATTTCAAATAAACAAAGATCACAGCCCCTGCATTTGTATAATAAAACGATAAAACTTCTAAATAAAATAATACTGAAATAAATAAGTTTAGGGAAATGAATGTGAGGGAAATGTATAGAGAAAACAATAAATATGTAAATTAATAAATAAAACTAACATAGTAAATATATTTACATATTAATACAAATACATTAAGGGAAAATTAAATAGGAATTTAAATTAATAGGGGAATTTAAATTAAAGAAAAATACACTTTCTTGTAAAAAGTTAGATGTAAAAGATTGATACCACTTTTATATCTGTCTGTCAGTATAAAGCTACACCCAGCTAGTTAGCTTAGCTTAGCACAAAGACTGAAAATGTGAAAACGAGGCACGCCCTATATCACAGTATTAACATTTCAACTTGAGGGGGCTTTCATGTCAATTTTTCCAATAGTCTAACACCAACTGAATGCTGCACAAAGCATTTCAATCTATCAAAGAAATAGCATGCATTATCAAGTGATATCAATGTTATTTTTTCTAAGAGAAATTTAAGCTGTCCCTGGTGTTTCTGTCTTGTAAACTAACTCCTCATCCTCGGAGCTCTGCAGTGATCTGTTTTACTGGACTTGGGTTCTGTTTCCCATTTTGTTTATTACTGACGGTGGCTTCTGGGTAGGCAGTCTGTCAGCTTCCCTCAGAGAAAACAAGCAACGCTGTCCCATCGCAGTGGATGGGGGTGGGGGGTGGAGGACAGAGTGGTGAGCCATAACTTTTAGGACAGCGGCGGGTAACCATTCGAACATTAGTATTCCACTGAGGCTGCCAGTGAGGGGAACAGGCCTAAGGATTCAACGCCTCACCCAAACGGAGGCCTGGTTCTTCCGTCAGACACTCTGTCAGTCTTTTATGTATTTAGGATGTACTGTGGCAACTGAGGTCTACTAAAAAATTATGCTGTGAATTTCACTTTGAGGTATATTCAGTATAAAAGTCAGGATAAAATATTAGCCTGTGAAGCTAATGGCACGTGTCAGGGTTGTGGGTTAACTGCAAGTATTCATGGCCTACAACATCTCCACCACATGGAATATATGGTTTGTTTTACATATTGCAGAAGGTAAAAAGGAAAGTTGTTTTTTATAGTAGCAGGAATACAGCTTCTTCTCTGCACTGGTTTCTGATCCAGTTGGAGGAGGAACAGGCTGACAGTGCAGTGCAGTCGGGGCAGACTGGATGGCAAGGTTGGGCCTCTGGATGCCACATCTTATTTATGGCTGCATGAAGTGCAGGGTCAGGTCCTTCCTCAGAAAGAATGAGCTTCCTCGGGGCAATAAAAAAGTCATGGTGATTGTTTGTCTGCTTGTGATGACTACAGAAACCAGCCAGCACCCCAGCAGATGAAGGAAGAGGAAATAGATGGAGGAGTTTTGTTTTGCAGCTGGTTCAGGTTTTTGTTGGTAGAACAGGCGAATATGCAGGGTCTTCTGTTTAGGTCTGACCCTGTTTTGTTGTTTCAAGTGTGATGCAGAAGCAGCAGCAGCTAGAGATGAAGTTTATTAATGGTTTGGTGTAAAGATAGGACTGGTTGCAAATTGTTATCTATTTTTTAGTAATACTTCATAATAAGCATAATTGTTAAATGGTTAATTTATAGTTAATTAAACTTGTTACTAATTATTAGTAATGCTATATTTTTTTCTTTAACAGTGTATTGTTGCACACATTATAAGATTTTATATATCAACATCCTCTTAAAATAATGGCCCATGTCATTTTTTTCAGGTTTTACAAGAAACACAAAAAACTGAACCAAAAATGTAAAATGTTGGCAAAAAACTAAAACAAATCAGTTTTGTCAAAAAATGACATAGGCCAATATATTAAGTATTTGTTATAGATAACCAAAATATTTGTAAACATCTATCACATTATAAAAATGGATATCATAAAGTTTCAAGTAATGATTATAATACATTATAATAGATAATATAAAAGTAATTATAATGAGCATTAGTTGTATCTTTGTTGTAGCCATCTTAATACTGTTTGCAGTTGAAATAATGTTAACATTATTTGGATGATCATTTCATTGTTTGTTAACAGTAAAATAACTATTATCTACAGTTTAAAACCCACCTGCCTGCCCGTGGTTAGAGGTAAGGTTGATGTAGCTTAGGTTGTGTTTTCAAAAACTACTACCTTTTGTTTTTCTTTTATAAGTTTTGGTTCAAAAAGTGTTTTGGTCTAACCCTAACACTACCTGGGCAGGTGGGTTTATAAAGTTTTGTTTTTTATAAATAATTATTATTGTAAAGTGTTACCCATGGAGGAGAGCTGGGACTGATATGTCACAAAGCTCCTGGACAGATTTGAGGGCTTGGACTTGAATTTTCGTGTCACATTCCATTTGGATAGCGCAATCAGCTAAGTATGGCGAGTCAGTAAATACCAGCAGACTACAGAGTTTCAGGTCAGCGTTGGAGCCGGCCTAAGGTTACACTGGACTCGACCCAGTCATGTTTTTCCGTCATTCATTCTTGGACCAGAAACATGTACAGGCTCACACTGCAGCTTAAAGTATTTTGGGAAAACGTGTTGCATAGAAAGGTCATGGGTATACCCACATGTTGATCTTCAGCACAAATGTAGCCAATTGGCAATCCAGAGTGTGAGTAAGAGAGTTGTAACTAACACTTTACTGAAAACCATTTGCACTGATAGAGCACAGACAGAACCAGAGGTGTTAGACAGATGCTTAACTGTTGCTTATGTGCTGTTAACATGATTCGCCTGATTTAGGAAAAACCGTTAGAGGTGCCAGACTCTAAGTGATACTTCAGTTAACAGCTATTTTTGTCATCTGGTAGCTGATTGAGTATCAACATTGGACTATCCAAATAAATTGTTACCCTTAATCTTTCTCCTTTTTATTGCAGTGTCGTGCATCCGCATAACAAAAAGGCTGTGACTGACAAATTCAACAGGCGCGGAATGGTTACTGATCATCTTCTCCTCTTTGTTTTGCAGCAGGAAGTCAGCGAGGTCCCCCTGACGATGCCTCCAGAGAGCCTGACTAATGGCGACCTCGAGGGGGATGAAGCAGCTGAAGACGACAGCCTCGAGAGACCCGCAGCTACGATGATGGGTCCACCCTTGGTTTCCACAGCTTCTTGTGGTGTTGCCGTCGAAGCAGACACACAGGAAGCAGAAACGGATGCTGTTGAAGGAAGGGCAGCGGCCCTTGTGGCTGCAGCGAGGGCCGTGGTGTCAGAGGGCGAGCTGAAGCAGCGATTAGTAGCAGGCGGTCACCCATGCGCCCAGTGCGACAGAGTCTTCATGTCCATGCAGGGATTGAGGTCCCATGAGAGGAGCCACTCAGCCATGGCGCTGTTCAGCAGAGAAGACAAATACAGCTGCCAGTACTGCCAGTTTGTCTCACCCTTCAGACACAAGTAAGTATGGAGGAGCGGCCTGTGATTAACACCTGCACGTCTCCTGCTCATCAGTCCTCTCTGATCAGCCAGTGCAGTTTCACACTAAAGCAAACACTTGATCTGCTGAAATAATGTTTCAGAAAAATGTATTTCAGCTTTAACAATCATTGAGAAACAAACTGAGTTTCCTGTTTCAGCTTCACAATAAAGGGCAACTTGTAGTTTGTCAATTGAATGCTTTTATTGTGAAGCAGCATTAGTAGGAAATGCTTGGTCCGGATTGGCAGTAACTTAACACAGCTGTTGGAGAGGAAACAGTAAGCAGTGAAGCTTATATTAACAAGATGAAATTAAACACAATAATGCTGGATTACATGCACGCATAATTTCCTGGGAATCCTTCACTGGTGTGAACGTGAATTTAAATCCAATGCAGGACTGGCGGACTCCGCCACAAACAACTATATTGTGAGCTGCGGCTTTACAATTAATGGTGTGAAATGTGGTAGCCGTATAGTTTAAGGTCTCCCTCTTATATACCCGACCAGTCTTCTATATCTATAGACACCAGCTGCTCTGCAAATCAACTGGATGTTAAACTCATTTTGTACAGAGCACCATTTTACACCTTACTCTGTTTACCCTATCACAATCCCTTTGAATCCTCAATCTTCTCTAAGATTTCCTGCCTCCTAGGAGAATAAGACAAACATTACAGCGAGACAGACATTTTGGTAGTGTGATTTGTTTTATCCATCACAGAGACGCAGAGCGAGAGGGGAAGAGAGAGTCCTCATCTCCTCTGAGCTCCCAGGTGTAATCCCTCTGTACTGTATGTGCCCTGACCCAGAAAGAAGCCGCATTCCCATGCCACCTAGGAGGCTGGCATTAAAAACACAGCCACCGTCCCCACAGGCGCTCACACGCTCACTCCCACCAAGGGATTGTGGGTATATGAGTTCACCCCACGGCTCCTTGTTCTGTAGTCATTGGAAATGTGTGGCTGTTGTTTGTGAAGTAAACAGAATCGAGCGCTTTAGATGCTGCTTAAAAAACCCTGCTGGTGAAATCATCAAAGTGGATGCTGTGGAGGAGAGCTCTCTCTCTTTCTTTCCTGTACTCTATTCTTGTCACTTTCTCTTTTTATCTGCTATCCTTTTGTCCTCATTCCATCTATTTTTTTTTTTCATCTCTTATCCTCTTATCTCATATCCTCCCTTCTGTTTTGTATATTTTGTGTCATCGCCAGCCTGGACAGACATGTGCAGTCTCACCACGGGCACCACAAGCCCTTCAAGTGCAAACTCTGCCCCTTTAAATCTGCCTACGTGAGTCGCTTGAAGAGCCACCTGCACAAGGCACACACAGGTAAACACACAGAGACGCACATTAAATCACATCTTACAGCTGTATCCATTACTAACAAGGTGTTCCCAGGTCAGAGAAGCAGCCTACTGTTTATCATCTCCCACATAAAGATGCTGTGCTTGATTTAGTTTATCCTGCACAGTGTAACCAATGGATTAGCTGCAGGAGCGGTATATTAGATACACCTAATTAAGCACATCCAAAAGAATCATATTTGGGTTTTAGCACAAATAGCCCAGATGAATGTATATTGTTTACTTGGGAATATGATGAAGAAACCCTCTACAGATTAGAAAGGGGGAGGCCTACAGGTGTGTTGAGTTAGGTTTGATTCTTCGCCTCTAGTCGCTTTTTTTCCACTGAGGGAGGCAAATGGCATTCAAACAAATGTAAACAAGCTCCACCTGAGAAATCAATACATGAGCAAAAGACACAATCTCAAAACTGGCAAACTAGAAAGATCAATTTTTAAAAGGATTTTGAGTGTTCTTGTCTGTCTGATTGGAGAGAACAAGAAAAAGCACGAAGAGTTAACAACTGCTGCGGATAATTGGCACAAACCAATTTTGAGTTGTGATTACATTTGAAAAGTTTGGCGTTTTTGCCAGACTTTGTGAAAACAATTAGCATTACATTTTGTATCATTGTGGCTCCGTTCTTCTCCTTTGTGTGCCTGCTTTCAATCCAACTAGCTAAAGAGACTTTGGATTGATGCATCCACATTCAGGAGTTGTCTTATTATAAACATGATCTTGCCAGAAATAGTTCAATCAGGAAGCAGTTTCCTTATTAAAACCCACTTCTGGTAAGAACATGTTATTGTCAGATCAGATTTGGTTATAATGGCGCCACTCCTCAGGATGCTTGCATTAGGTTGTTAAGCAAATATACTCAACAGCTACAGGAAGTAAGATGGTCTAAACTCCCCATGGGTGCATTCAAAACTCGATCAAAGCTGCCAGAAACACACAGCACGAGGTTAGTCAAATACTGTCAAGGCATAAATCAAAGAAAGTGTGTATGCATGTATGACTATAAAGTCAGAGATTAGCTGCAGATATTATGAAACACTGTCCTTTGTGCATGGCCCACCAATCTGCACAAAACTTAATTTAAGCTAATAAGCTTCATGCTAATGGAAGCATATCTATGTTCCAAGTGTCCCTTGAACCAAGAGGTCAGCAAATTCTGTGGACCTTTTTTCTTAATTGTAGATGGAAATAGTCAAATATAATTTATTTTCGAACCCCAAAATGTTTAATTGTATTTTATCTCTTTTTTTTTATCGTTTTCTTTTTCCCTTCTCTTAAATAGTTTAGTGATCATAAAAGTAGATTAAGTAATTCAAATTAGCCTTATCATTATGAAATAAAAAAAACATTCATAAATGCATCAATACAAGTAATCTAATTATATATTTGGAATATATGAAACGATCTTAGTGGGTCCATTCTACATAACAAGTACTTTTACATTTGATGCTGATGCTTTTGTACTTTTACTGAAGTAAGTTTTCAATGCAGGACTTTTACTTATACTACTATTAGTATTTTTACTTAAGTAAGGGATCTGAATACTTTTACCACCACTGACTCTTCATCATGTCCGCATTATAAATCTGGGGAACATAGGACCCTGGGAGCACAGGAATGACCCCGTGCTAAATATGGAAAAATATTTGTCGATTACATTTTGCCTCCTTCTTACTTTCCTTCCTCTGGCAGCGTGAGACGTAAATGTAACGTGTTCACATTTAAACCCTTTTAAACTTAGTCAGATAAATTTATAGTCGTTCCACATTGTAGCACTGAACTTTGTTGCTTCTAAACTGCCTTCAAGTAAAGTTTATATTAAGAAGTTGGAATGTGGATCGTGTTTATGTGTGATACCTCAAGACATTTCTAGCAGCTCAATGTTTTTTCAATTGAAATTACACTAATTAGTCCAAGAGGAGCACTAAGTGACATATTTGTTACAGATTGGCTCAGAGGGGAATAGCTTTGTTTGCGGAGGAGGATGTGTTTATTTGTGCCTATGTTTATTATAAAGAATCTTCCATCTACAGGTCTTTTCAGATCTTCATCTAACTAACACTGCGTTTGTGCAGCAAATTTAATATCGCAGTCAAGTTGCTGACTTGTGTTTCCGGATATTCTTTCAGGTGAGCAGCACACGTACAAGTGCTTGTCGTGCCCCTTCTCCTCTATGACCATCAGTCAGCTGAAGGAGCACTCTCTGAGAGACCACGGCGAGGCCCTGACCCTCCCCAAACTCCGGGCTGCGACCCACGCTGCTCATGGCGCCCTCAGGCCCTCACGGCTGACCAGTAACACAGAGCAGACTTCCTTGGCCCCGGATGGTATGAGATCATAATGTCATTTTAATAGATGTAAGATCTTATGATAGGCTTGTCAGGACAGATTTGGAAAATCCTAATTGAGCATTGAACCAGAATCTGTTTTTAGACAGAATTCCTTAAAAGTTTGGAAAATTGTATATTTTCTGGACAAGATGGTTTTTATTTGGAGGACATAATTATGCTCACTTTTAGGTTCACACTTGTATTTTAGAAATAGATCAGAACAGATCAGAAATACTTTATTGATCCCCGAGGGGAAATTACTTTTAGGTTTCTACTACAACATATTTACATGTTCTATTTTTCATAGAACACATATTTTTCTCATATTGTCTGTATTCATTCTCTGTCTGAGTACCTGTCACTTTAAGCCCCTCTACCAAAAAAGCCCAGTCTGCTCTGATTGGTCAGTATTTCAGGGTCTTCTGCACCTTGGCATCTTTGTATCATGATTGAAGCCAGGAATGACCTGCTGCCTATCTGTCATAGTGTTTATACAGCACCTAGAACTGTTGTATAATTAAAAGGGCATCGCAATATCTGTTTGGTTTTTTTTTACAATATGGGATCTTTAAATTGACAGAAAAGCTGCAGTAAGGGTGAACACTCTTTAGGAAAGTGTGCACACTGACTGAATAAATGATAAGAGAATTTAGGAATTTGACTGCTGGCACTCAACAGCCTCAGCCTTCTTTAGTGTTGATTATGGCACCTGTCTTTACAGAATATTTCCTATCAAAGCAGCGCCTCACTGTAGGTTGGTGCAGAAGCTATCTCCTTGATGTGATGTCATGTTTTAGGTGTTTCATTGGCTGTGCACTGCACAGCTTGCAGACTGTTCTTGGCAGCAGCTGTCACCTTGCTGCTGGAGCTGTGGAATCTTCCCTGGAGCTGAAGCAGGGCAGCATTCCTCAATGCACCAACCACTACTGTCAGCTGTGCCCTACCAAGACAAGTGAAGCATTGAGAAAGAGCAGAGCTGACATATTGAATGTCTCACTACCATGCCAAACTAGCTATCTTCAGTCGAATGTCTAAAATTCTGATATTTGAAGTGGAGTCGAGGGTTTGTTTTGAGAAGATCGACAAACTATAAGACCCATCCTCACTTTTATACACTGATCCGCCATAATATGATAACCACCTGCCTAGAATTGTGCAAAAACAGCCCCGACCCATCCATCCATCGCCGCCACAACACCTCAGAAGGTGCGCTCTGGTATCTGGCACCAAGACGTTAGCAGCAGATCCTTTAAGTCCTGTAAGCTGCGAGGTAGGGCCTCCGTGGATTGGACTCGTTTGTCCAGCACATCCCACAGATGCTCGATAGGATTGAGATCTGGGGAATCTATAGGCCAAGTCAAGACCTTGAACTTGTTGATGTGTTCCTCAAACCATTCCTGAAACATTTTTATAGTGTGGCAGGGCGCATTATCCTGCTGAAAGAGGCCACTTCCATTAAGGAATAGCATTTCCATTTCTGCAATAATGTTTGGGTAGGCGGTACATGTCAAAGTAACATCCCCATGAATGGCCTGACCCAAGATTTCCATGCAGCAACAGCAACATTGCCCGAAGCATCGCACTGCCTCTGCAGGCGAGCCTTCTTCCCATAGTGCATCCTGGCCTCTTCCCCAGGAAACTGATGCACACACACCTGACTGTCCACATAATGTTAAAAAAAAGTGATTAATTAGTCCAGGCCACTTTCTTCTATTGCTCTGTTGTCCAGTGCAGTTTGCTGCAGTTTTGGAGATGCTCTGACCCGTCATCTAGCATCACAATTTGGTCCTTGTCAAAGTTAGATCTCTACGCTTGTCCATTTTTCCTGCTTCCAACTCATCAACTTCAAGGACAAAATGTTCACTTGCTGCCTAATATATCCCACCCACTGATAGGGGCCATTGTAACAAGATAATCAATGTTATTCACTCCGCCTGTCAGTGATTATAAGGTTATGGCTGATCGGTGTATGCTGCTTTAAGGTCATCCTTATAACATATTTAAGGCGTTCCCCTCCTCCCCTGCCTTCTCCCACTCCAACCTCAGTAGTATTAAACCTCTCATTTATGGGATGTAATAGACAGTTTTGGCCCTTAATCCATTCAAGAAGACACATCACCACCTTACGACAGAATTCGCTCTCCATCTGCTATCTCATCTCCATACATCTCCACAATGCAGAGAGGATATTAAAAGCATGAATCAACGGTGGCATTGTTTGATTTGTGTGAATTCTTCCACCGCTCTCGCAAAAGTGAGAAATTGGATCTCAAGCATTTTATAAAGGAAAAGTTTAGAAGAAAAGTTATTTTTTTTCTTCCATGCTTCCTCATACTCTGAGTGCTGAATGAGGCATTTTTCACATGGATAGATATTCTATTAGTGTCACTGTGGTTTATTTATTGATGTGTTGGAGGCACAAAGTAGGGCGAGAAGATGAGCTTGCTCACTGATATTATAGACTCGTGAGAAAGGGAATGAGGAGGGAAAGAGGTAGGGGACAAATGACAACAGTCATAGTTCTACTTCTGTATCTGAGAGGGGGAGGGCACATTTGACTGCTGATAGTCCTGCCTCCTTTGGAAAGGAAAGGTGTCCGTCTGCTGATAGCCTTTCTTTAAATATTGAATACATACACAGAATATTTCTGTTTGAAGAAACAATCAGACATATCTGACAAATAGAATTCAAGAGGAAGATTGATCAATTTGGAGAAGATAAGTAATATAGGATAAAGTCTTGAAATTAAGTGTAGAAAAGTTACTATTTTAATTTCTGTAACGATGTGTTCTTGTTTGAGTGGTTAATTCCTGTTTATGTGATCAAATAATCAGTAAAGACCTATATACTTTTAGCCTGTAAACATATCGTATGCCTTGTGAAATTAGATAAAATAAAATAGAATAAATACATAGATCATAAACTAAAAAAAAATACCAAGACAACACTGTAAATACTCGATAACAACTGAAATTTCCTGCATTCAAAATCCTACTTAATTAAAAGTGCAGACGTTTTTTTAGGTAAACGTAAAATTAAAGTATTAAAAAAAGGACTTATTCTTATATCACTCGTGTCTTCTTGTACCGACCTACATCTACTGTAGATAAAAGTAAAGACTGGTTTGGATAAATACCTCCTGCAACCCCACTTATAAGTTGTTTAAATATCAATGTAATGTACATTTAGGTAGTTTAGTCCAGTCCTTCTTAACCTCGGAGTTGGGCTCCCTCCAGGCTGACAAGATAAATCTGAGGGGTCGTGAGAGGATTAATGGGTTACAAAAGAAGAAAGAAGAAAGTTTGGCTACATAAATCTGCATTAACTTTTTGGACTTTTCTGTAATCTTTGCTTTTTTGTGAAATATTGCAGAGTTATACCTCCGTTGGCCTTGAACAGGTATTTAAATGAAACCATCTGAGACATTAAGAGGGGAAATGTCTCTTTGGTGGAACTGCTTACAATTTATAAACATCTGAGACAGGCAAGGAGCCCCAAGTACACACTTCCTGTTTTGTAAGAGGCCACAGGCCAGAAAGGCTGGAAACCATTGGTGTTATCTTCAACACTGCATTGTATTTGATTTTACTTCCACTCGAAGAGAAAACTGTATGTTACAATAATAAACAACAAATTCCTCTGAATTTCTCTGCCCCTCTCTAAGATCCGTCATACCTGGAGCCAGCGGATGTTCGTCAGCAGCTTAGTCATTACCAGCTGGCCTCCCGCAGTCAAATGTCTTCCGGCTCAACACCTGGTGGCTCAACAGTGGCTGATAATCGACCAGACAGCATCCTCACTTGTGAGTTCTGTGAGTTCAGCTCTGGATACATGCAGAGCCTGCGTCGGCACTACAGGGACCGCCACGGTGGCAAGAAGCTCTTCAAGTGCAAAGACTGTTCATTTTTCACCTGCTACAAGTAAGACGTCGGCAGAAAAAACTGCTGTATGCTAGATATAGCTATAGCTGTTTTGATGTGAACTCAACCGGATAAATTCTGTGTCTCTGAATCTGTCTCAGGAATACCTTCACCATGCATGTGGAGGCCGGTCACAACAACAATGCACCTGACAACCTCCCTAAAGACCTGCGCTGCCCTCTCTGCCTCTACCACACCAAACACAAGAGCAATATGATTGACCACATCGTCCTGCACAGAGGTACACTACATGCACATAGGGACTTAGTGAACGTTTAAAGGAACAATTCAACATTATATTCTAATGAGCCTGCATGTGACAAGGAGAGCCACATTTGAATGGCTTCTTGAATCCCCTTTTTACTGATCTAGGCTGCCTACAAGAAACTGACTGGGTTGTTGTTTCACAATTTGGAATGGTAGTCACTCTAAAATCCTAAATGTATGAGCATGAGCACTGAGTTCTTCATAAAATGCCCCCTTTAAGGCTCAATCAAATGAGAGCTGGAACTGAAAGGGCACAGAGGGACTGAAGTTTTGTGATAGGTGCATAAAGCTTTTTGGGGAGTGTTTAGGTAGTTTTTATCTTCAGTTATTCGGAGGAAATGTTTGTGTTGAAACTGATAAAACCACCGAAAGCTAACAGCCACTGGGATTACTGTTCTCTTTGTGTGTGTATACGTGACAAATGTAATTTGATATCTCTCTTGTGCCCACACATCTCCTCTTCCTTTACTATCATTAGCTCTCTCTGCTCTTCTCTCTCTCTCTCCTGCTCCACCATTTATTTCCCCTTCCTTTTTTTCTCCAACCTAATAATCCATTGCCGCTCTTTTCCTCTTCCTCCACCAGAGGAGCGCGTGGCTCCGCTGGAGGTCAGCCGATCTAAGCTGTCGCGCCACCTGCAGGGCCTCGTTTTCCGTTGCCACAAATGCACCTTCACATGCTCCAGTGACCAGGCCCTGCAGCTGCACCTGCAGAAGCACGCCGAGATCAAACCCTACCAGTGCCAGCTCTGTTATTACGACAGCAGTCAGCGGAGCCAGCTAGAGGAGCATCTGCGCCTTGAGCACAAGGTCAGTGAGAGTCCACATATGATACACAGAGTTTTTTATTGAACTAAATTTAAACTGATAGACGCTACGTAACTGATTCCTATAATAGAATTAGAGACTTTCTGGCTTATCTCGGACTGAGAGTCTTATTGAATGTGGTTTACTCATGTTTTAATAGTCAATCAGCTTGATGGCTGTAACATGAGATGTTTAAAGCTGCACACTCAACACAAACTGTTCAATTCATTCTATATGGTCTGTGCTGGTTTTATAGGAGGCCTGAGTCAATCAACTGTGTTCTTTATATTCCCATAGTGTCAATATGTTATGCCAAATCCAATTTACAACTCCAAAATCAAAAGTATCATCAAGCTTCTAGATTCAAAATATCTGAGTTCCTGAAAACCAGAATTTCTAAACTTCAGTAAGTGCTGGAGGCTCTGTGCCAAGCTTGTTCACTGGCTTAAACCTATCAAATTACAAGAACATTTTTAGAGCATCTCAAAGGCACAATGACTGGGATATTCCTAAATGAATAATGTACAGACTTATACAGAAGTAATCCCTCTCAATCTTGTAGCCCCAGCCAGCAGTGTGCAGGGGGCTTCTGGTTTAGTTAAGCTGGGTATTAGGGGCCAACCATAAATGTTTCTACACTGACATAAGTTAAAACATAAGCTACTCCCTGCAGCGGTTTCAAACTAAAATCAGCACGCCTTAAGTTTTGGCAGAGAAAACCTGGTTAATAACCGTCTCGCAGCCATCATTTATTGTGTGACAAGCTGCTGGGTTGTAAAACATTTGAAATATTTGAGTCCCAGATACCCAGAACTTTTTGAATATTTCTAAACTTTAGTAAGTGCTGGAGGCTCTTTGCCAAGCTTGTTCACTGGCTTACAACTTATCAAATTACAAAAGAAAAGCAGCTGAAAGTAATTTAAGAGAATCTTAAAGGCACAATGAGTAAGATATTCCTTTTAAAAACTATGTATAGACGACTATAAAAGTCTACAAAAATCTTGTATCCCCAGCATATAACAGCGTGC
Organism: Serranus cabrilla; assembly: GCA_903364295.1. Lineage (NCBI taxonomy): Eukaryota > Metazoa > Chordata > Actinopteri > Perciformes > Serranidae > Serranus > Serranus cabrilla. The sequence continues at coordinate 381,403 of CAFUXE010000752.1, read as the reverse complement.
AGCTCTAAAAACGTAGCAGCCAGGTGCCAGATTGTAAGTACACATCCAAGATGAAGCTATGAAAATAACATGCACAGCACTAGGAAAAAGCAAATATAGGGAGGTGAAAAGTGAAGCGGAAAAAGCTCATTCCAAAATGAGTGAGGTTGAGCTGGATAAGACGGGCCAACCATGAATGTTGTGTTTCAGTACCACTAACATACGTTAAAACATGAATAAGCTACTCCCTGCAGCAGTTTCAAACTAAAATCCACAAAAGCCCACCTTAGATTTTGGCAGGGAATAGCTGGTTAATAACCATCTCGTAGCCATCATTTACTGTGTGTGTGGTGTGATTTTTTTTTTAACATGTATAATAAAACTTTATTAGATGCGAAATTATTTGAAGATTTCAATTACAGCCGGCTGTAAAGTCAATCAGGAGTATGAAAGTATGAAAACTGGCCCACAAAACCCCTCTGTTCTCACCTTCTTATTTTCATTGAAACTTTTACAGCCCCTTAAAGTGAATATTACCATATGGAGGTTATTTATTAAAACAATAACACAGCAAAGCTACACAAGCTTATGAAGGTGAAATTTAACTCTATGCTG
>CAFUXE010000752.1:370077-380772 GCA_903364295.1 Serranus cabrilla | reverse complement strand
TCCTTTATTTTACCCATTGCATGCTGGGATACGGTCCAGCCCTCCAGTCTCCTGAAGGATGAAATAAGCAAGTATAGCTTATGGTAACACTGTCCATTTAGAGATAATGTTAGTAATGCAATCATGCTTAGATAATGTCAAAGGTAGCAAATCCAGGAAAATTACTGTTTTGAGTTTAGAAACATAAATGAGATGAAGATGATTAATCCTCCATGAATGATCAGCATGTGCAGGTTTCTGAAAAATATTTTTGAAAGGCCACACATGATTTAGATATGGGTCCTGGGTGAGAGAATATGAGTAAGAAACTGCAGAGCCTGCAGTTGTTGTGCAGGAGGGACTTGATATTTCTGGAAATGTGTAAGAATATGACATTAGTCATGCATCATCTCTGGGACGGGGAGTAGAAGAAACATGACAGCTTTTAAAGGGATTTTTATGTGCATGTTGTTATTATGCACCTTTCTCATTTAGATCATCATTTGACAAAAATGTGGTGTTGGTTAAACTGGAGATCATAAAAGATGGTAAAGATAGTAAAAGTTGGATTCAGTGGCAGAAGATCCTGCAGAAAAGTTGCTATTTCATCATTGGAAACAACTGCCTACATTTAAAAAAGCAACCAAAAAAAGAAAAAAAGAAAGTCTGACAATAAATGCATGAAACACTTAACAATATTAATGGCAGGTGCTCACACAGGCACATGCATGAAGCACATGCCAATGCTTCCAATGCAGGAGAGAACAGCAGGAGGGGGGCTACGTATATTTTCCATTTTTTCTTTTGCATTTTCCAGCAACCGCCTACCACCACTTTAAGATGTTGTGTTTAGTAGCTCAAGGTCACAGGTACTCAGAAGTTACTGCACACCAGACAGACTTGCTGAAATGAAAGCTTTAAGCCCTGCAGACCTGGGTATTTTTACATACATGGCACTGATGGTCATTGTTTTTATGAATTTTATTTGATGGAGGGATAGAACATCATAAATAAAGAGAGTAAAAGTGATTGTTTTAGTTTTTGGTCCATTCATGTGTAGCTGAAGGTCAACAAGGTCCAGAAAGCAATGAAGCCCAGGTGTAAATATGTTTTTGTTTGGCATCACGCATCTGTAAATATGAGCCTTAAACTTGTAAAAAAACTTTGATGTCAATCACTGACATTCAGAGTAAAGGAAGAATGAGAGCAGGGCTCCTCATGGGTGAGATGGAGAGTTTATCTGTGGTTGGAGGAGTGGAGGAACAGAAATTGTCACTGCTGGGAAGGATGTTGCAGGGCTGCAGCTCTGTCCTCAGGGAGTGTGAGAGGAGGGAATTGCTCATAAGGAGTGACATCATTTGTAACAAGATCCATAAACAAAGAAATTAGCTGTTTCTGTCACACATAAATGTGATGCATTATGCAAATATCGTGTCCAACCTTTCACTTATTGAGGAAAAAAGAAACTGAACATTAAAAAAGGGAGTTTTTTTTAGAGACAAGAACTGCTTAGAAAGCTCTACAGCAAACTGATGAAAACCGCCTGTTTCTGATCAGGTTATCCGGAACTTTGAGCTGATGGGCCGCGTCAACCTGGACCAGCTGGAGATGATAAAGGAACAAGAGAGCAGCGCAGAGGAGGAAGAAGACAGAGAAATTATGGAAATGGTTGACGATGAAAAAGCGGCTGCGGAGGAGGAGGACGACGATGAAAGAATGGCGATTATGGCAAACATAATGGAGGAACAGAGGGAGATGGATGATGAAGAGATAGAGGACAACATCAAAGAGGAAGAGGAGGAGGAGGAGGAAGAAGACGAAGAGGAAGTCAGGGGAATGCAGGAAGAGAAGCCTGGACTACAAGGTAAATGCAGATAAAGTCAAATTAACAAAGTGCTGCTCGAAATCATGATCATGATTATTGTTGTCAGAGCTGAGCTTGAACTTTAAACATAATTATACTGAAAAGCAATTTAAAAGCATGAATAAAAGAGGTAAATAAATCAAATCAAACCAACCTCCATTCCAAAAGAGTTGGGACGTTGTGAAAACGTAAATAAAGACAAAATGACATAAAGTCCTTCAAACAGCCAATGATTTATAAAAGAAAATAATGTAAATTGTCAGCATACCACTTGTGTCTTGTTTTCATAATTGTTGGAAGCCAAAAATCATAATTGATAGTAACTTAATTAACCTACCAGCCCTATAATCTCATCTACTGGTTTTCACACTTACTCTGTTGATAGACAGCGTCCACATCCCTCAGACTGTCAAACACAACCACTGATGTTTGCTGAAAGAACATATTACGCCTCACAGCCGGCCAGTCAATACCAGAACTCTACTGAATACTATTTGTCTGCTGCATATAAGCGAAACACATTTCTTTACAAACCCTATTGGGATTAAACTATAAATGAGTATCTGATGAGAAGCCATTTTCTGTTGTGTTCTCAGTCATTTTATATCAGATTGTGATCAGTGTGAAAAATCTCCTGTGACTCATTTGAAGCCAAATAAATGGGCCTTATAAGTAAGAAAACAAAGTAAACAATCATGCTGCCAGAGTACTGGAAGTCCCATAGCATACATACGCTCTCTAAATGTGTTTTAGCTGTTCTCTATGAGCAGTTTCTCCTTTCAAAATAACCAGCCGTTTAATATTAAATAGATTTTTGCATTTCATTCTCCTTGTTTATTATTAACTGAGTGATGGTTATTGGTTGCGCACTAAAGGAAAAGGTAGATTTCATACCAAAGTATCTGTGATCATCCCTGCTCTACAGAGGAACCATTAATTTCTAACATTATTATGACTGATTTCTGATTATGTATAGTAAACCGATGCCTGGTAAAAAAATAAACTATAAATATTTCTGTTGTTGTCAAATATTGTAGCAAACAGGAAATGAACACTTCCGAAATTATTCTGAGACTGACCAATCATTTGAACTCTATTTCCCAGAGGTCCTTGCATCTCCCACCAGCAGCAGCAGCAGCTCAGCGCAGAGCGCTGCAGAGAAGCGTATTCCCTGTGAGTTCTGTGGCCGCTGCTTCACCAACAGCCTCGAGTGGGAACGTCATGTGCTTCGACATGGCATGTTAGTATTTTCCCATTTTTTTCTTCTTCTCTAGCCTTATTTTGCGTGAGAGCCTGTGTACTATCATTGTACAGTGACCCACCGGGGTCCTGTTCATTGTGCCAACAACGAGGATATTCCCATCATATCTCAGGTGTATGTTGTGTTTAATGCTTATTCGCAAATACTGTCATGCTAAACTAAAAAGGCAAACATGGTGAACATACATGCTAAACATATGCATGTAAACATTTGTATTGTTCGCATTTAGCTCAAAGCAGAGCTCTGTACGGTTGACGAGGTGTGTGAAGAGCTCTTCTTTAGTTTGCTCTGTTGTTGTACAGTAGTGAATCTTTGTATGCATACTTCTGGTCCTGTGGCTTGCCAATCATTGCAACGCGGTCTACAACCCTGTCCACATTATTACAAAATCTTAGAAGTGCACGGCTCAGCGATCAGACCCTCCACACACAGCTGCCACAATTGTGCAATACTGCCAAGCTCACAGTGCCACCTGCATTGATTACAAGAAGCATTACAGTCTTAGGGCTAAATCACACTTGTATATTTCAGTCAACACGCATAACTTCTGCTATGTTTACACATAGTGCCCACACACACAAACCCCCAAAATAAACAGTTATGAAAATGCTGCCGGCCCATGTTTAGTAAATTTTAGCTAGTTTTCTTCATTTTAGTATCGACAACTGGGGGGAAAAAGTACTGTATTCTAAACTTACTGAAATAAAAGTACAAAAGTATCAGCATCAACATGTACCTCAAGTACTCGATGTGCAGAATGTCTCCACTCAGATTGTTTTATATATTCCAAATATATTATTGGATTATTTGTATTGATGCATTTATGTAAGTAGTGTTTTAATTATGTGAAGATAGAGCTCATTTATCTACATTCTATCACTGCTTATCAGTGTTTCAGCCCTTTCTGAACTTACTGACTGTCTGTACTAGCAGCTGTTTTGTAGTTAAATTCTGCATTGTATAATGCTACCACTGCCTACTGGAGCAGGAAGTAAGATGTTATTTGCGACATATTTAGAATTGTGCCCCCTCTGTTATTAGTCTTGTCTTTGTTGGTGTCTTTCCACATGTTTAAAGCACTTATTTCTGCTCCCTCCCTTACTGATAGGATGGTTAACAACAGTCAAATGGATACCAGCACCACCTCCGCAATAGAGGCCTCAGCTTCTTCTTCCACTGGCTCCTCTGTCCTGATGGACACAGGATTGGACCTGTCCACCAACACCAACCACGAGGAAGGGAACCCCGCTGATCTATCACTGAGAAGTCCAAGCCAGTATGTTGAAGACAAAGAAATGCTCAACACCAAAAAGGATCAACAGTTTGGTTGAACTGATTGTGGCCTCTTGGGATATTGTGCTAGAAACTGATAACTTTGGCTAGGATCAGCACTGAGTTGGATCTTAAAATAGGACATCAAAGGAAACAAAAAGATTGAAACTGAAAAAAAGTGACTTCTTATGAGTTGGCGCATTACTAGATTTTAGGTGTTACATATTTAAGTATTAGATTGTGCTGCATAAAACGGCTGAGCTCTTTAAACGGGCAGTCCCCTAGGACAGATCTTAATATATTGGTAACCAATAGTGAACAGAACTCTTTATTGCTGACATTCTGGTCAAATCTACAGTGAAAGATCCCACCTAGATAAAACGAAGCTATTTATAAAGAATGTTGTCCAAAATGATTAACGAAATTGAGTATTTTATTATTTGAAGCACCTTTTACACTACCCCAAAACAGGGGTACTGTAAATCTACCCAAAAGGAGCAAACAAGATATGAAAGCATTTAAAACCTCGGCCCACTCCAGAGCTACCTTTTCTTGTTGAAATCTGAGACTTTTTTCATCTTAGCCTTGTGTTAAATGTGTAGAAGTATTCCTTGAGAAAGAGTCGCACCTTATCTATTTTAGTAAAACCATAAGTCATGTTTTCTTCATTTGTAGAAATACTAACAATTTCCCCAAATGTTTGTAGCAAATTGCTATATTTTAGGTCCCTTAATATTATACTACGTATAAGCCTTCAGCCTGTGGCACCCTTCGCATTTTCACTGTAATTGTCCAGTAATTTCACTGATGAAATCTTGGAAATAATGGGAGTAGTTTAAATCTCCTGTCCCCTTTAAAATATCATGTTGTTTGTAGGCCAGGTTAAACAATATGACAGTTAACAATATAACAACAGAGATGTGTGTGTCATGACTGTATCCGTATGATATAGGTATCCGTTAAGTTGAGCGAAAGAAGGGTTAGCCTGGGACAAAACTAGAGGTTTCTACAACAGTGGCATGATATTTATAATCATGATCAATAGACTGAGATTACACTTGTCTTTTCAGTGCAACATGTTTATTGGATGAGCCAGAATTCAGCTCTGAACACATTGTATGTGCATCTGCAAATGACAGTATAATGTAAAGTTTGGAGGAGGCTAACTACCATGGCTGAGTGTTGAAGCCAGTGCATAAGTGCCTTAAAATGCAGTCCCTCTTATAGCCACTAAATGGCTTCAATTGCTTTAAAGAAGAAAATCAGCTAGTTTGAAATAACCAGGAAATCAGCCCCAATCTCTCTTCCAAAATGTAAGAAATGTATGTAATTTCAGGTCAGTCAGGACAATTTAAGTCAAAGAAAACTTTTATTTCAATTTGTGGTAAAATATTGGCGGCAGTAATTTGCATTCGGCAAGCTAGTTGGTCCGTAATGATACATGACCTTGACTTAAATATGGTCGATAGTGTTCAGTCTCGTTTATGTTATGTCACTTTTTGAACTAATGTTCAGGATGCTCGTGCCTACGGAGTGCAAGCACATGCACCAGCAACAAGTTATTAACTACAGCGGCCACCGGTGTCATTAATTATAAGGATTTTCTGAAAATCCACGTTGTCCTTTTCCTTAACCGCTAATCTGAATTTGGGTGACGGGGGGATGAAGCCAATACCAGCAGACTTAGGGCGAGAGGCGGAATACATCCTGGACCTGGACAGGTCTCCAGACTGTCACACAGCTGACACATAGAGACAGTTTTCAGTCACGTTCATTCGCACCTACAGGATATTTTAGAGTCACAAATTAAACCCAACCTGCATGTCTTTGGACAAAAAGCCTGATTCTAACCTGCAATCCACTTACTGTGAGGCGAAATGCATATTATCTTTATTTGATGAGGTTCTAAGATATCTGTCCCTGAGATTTCTGCCAATCCAAAGGAAGTGGATGGAAGCTAATTTGTTATACTCACTAGCATTAAAAACAACTGAGCAGTCTTCATTACGTGTTCAGCTATACTATCTGGACTGAAATGGGGTCGCTGTTTATGAATAGAAATGCTGTGTGTGTTTTTATACTGTGAGTACCACAAATGATGTTCCTTGCTAAACTGTGAATAAGTGGAGCCAAGTGGTTCGCTTGATTGACAGATGTCTCTGCCTTTCACAGTCAGCACTAGTGATTACTTCGACTTCATCCTGGTTCCAACATATCACCCAAATTCAGATTTTTTTAGGCTTCCAATGACTGACAGGTTGGCATTAAGCATTAAACTCAAATCTTGGCTTCGGGACGTCCCTTCAGAAGCGTATGGCTGATGCCACAGACATGTTTTTGTCCAGTTTTGACGCGATGGGATACACTGAAAAGACAAGGGTATCCAGGTTGCAAAGCCCTAAAACCATTTGTTTCCACATATAAAGAGTATATTTGCCACTGGGACTGTATGTTGAAGTTTGACTTTTAAAAGGTGTCAAATCCCCCGACTTAAACCCCTTTAAATTCTGTATCGGCACAACTGTCATAGCCTGCATATGTGTGCTTCTTTTTAGAAAAAGTTGTTGTTGATACTGACAAAAGGCAGAGATTGTATTTGTTGGAAGTTGCTGCTTGAATGCCCTAAAGCCTTATAAGAAAATGAATAGCAATTTAAAGTCAAAGTCAAAGTTAAATTTATATCAAATCCCAATAAGACCAATAAGCAACGTTAAACAATCTAAAATAAAAATGGCTGATAACGACAATATCAAATTTATTGAGGAGCACAATTAATGTAATTGTGTTCTTGGTACCAAAATATTTACCAAGCCTGCTGTGTTTGCTGCTGTGATTGTCTTTACTGAGCATTGAACCATTGATAGAAATGGGAAATTTGGGTTAGGTGAACCACGTTTGCAGCCATGTATAGAAAACAAAAACTACTCGTTAAGTGTTTGAACCGTGGTGTTTCAGAAAGGATACTTTAACCCTTTTTTTCCTTTAGGTGTTCTCATTTTAAAAAAGAAGAAAAGAAAAAAAGATATCTAAAGATGATAGCTAACCCTTAGGGGCTTTTTGAGTCCCCAATCCAACATTATTACGCTGTTGTACAATGTCTGGTTACAATGAAAAATATCTCCTTTTTTGTACTGTAATGGGAATGAGCGGATATGAAGAGCAGTGTGGTTGTACAATATTTAAACACGTGAAGGAAAATGATGCAGTTCTGTACTAATTAATGGCCTGGGCTTTTATTGTGAAGAAGATAAAATAAGAAGAGACAAGAAAAAAAATGTTCCTTTGGGAGCATTTACCTAAACTGCTTGGTCCTTTTCTGGGCTTGACCATCATCTGGGCTCCCAGTTGACCTATAGATCCCTCTGAGATCTCGCTGACTCATGTCCAGTCCAACATCTGACACTCCATGAACCAATAAGGGCGTCAGCTCACTTGCTCCAAGTAGGCCTGCCCGTAGTCTACCCAGTCAACAAGAGGTGGGAATGTAGCAGCCCCACTGACCTCCTCAGTCCTTGTAATACCTTAAAACCTGTTGAGTTGGTGCTGAATCTCAAAGCCCTTTTTTCTGTTTTTCAGGACCAGCCTGTAGCTTTTTGGAAGTAAAACTGTTTGAAAACTATTGTTGTAGAAATAAGCTTTGTAAGGCAGCTTGTTGCCCAGCTTGAAAGCCCACTGTAAACCACATGATCAATTGGGACAATCTGGGTAATGAAGCTGTCAACCCAAAATTGTTTGTTGTTCTGTGATCATTTTAATAGAAAATGACTATGAATCCCTCACTGTGTGCGGTCTCCGGACTGTAATGTTCCCAGTTTACCCAAAGTTAAGCCCCTGCTGACAACACACTGGATACTTGTATATATGTTTAGTTTGTTTCCGATGCATTTCTCTTTTCAGACTGTTGTCTCCATAGTTTGACACTAGAATCTCTCCTTCTTGCCTTTCTTCCCATATAAATCTGATTACCTGATGGTGGGTTGTGATGTTGCCTAGAATGATTGTTTACAATTTTATTCCATTTATCTCTGGATATTCTGTAAATATTGTAATTCATTGTCTTTTTTTAACTTGATAATAAAGTTATCAGATAACGGTTAATTGTGTTTATCATCTCTTTGTACAAACTCCTCATATAAACTCGAGTTAGGGCTGAAAAATATGACTTTCACTAAAACTGAGATGTTATGGGTTAGATTCAGAATTGTGGGAACTTGCTGCACTTTAACTTTGTAAAATTTCATTCTTTTCCTATTTGCTGACATAATACACTTGATATCATGCATAGTATTACTTTCTCATGTATGATATATGACTTCCACTGCCCTCTAAATCAGTGAATTTATGCATATCAGCGCAAATGTCAAATTACCTGATAAGCAAGCTTCCTGAATAGCAAATTGAGAATTAAGTGAAGTGCTTCACGGTCAAGGGCGAAGTGATGCCACAGGAAGTAGTTCAGAAAAATACAAGAACCATCAAACAAGTGTCACAGTTAAAGCCTTTTTTTCTATAGAAACTAACTTTATATAATTGGATAAAATAGTGAGTACTCCCTGTCATTACTTGCAGTTTATGTTGGACATGATTCTTATGGGGGTCAAGAAGCCATTTTTATTTTCATTAATGAAAATGAAAAATACTCAGCTAACACAAATATCTTTCTCCAGGTGGCAGATCACCTAAAACAGGCTGTCAACGCTAAAAATAATTTGGGAATTCCAATCCCTCTAAGCAATGGATGTTATTAGCAGTGCCAGCATCATGCAACTAGGGAGGCAGTTTTAGGCAGCAACTAAATGTAGTAGAGTAAAAAGTACAATATTTGCCTCTAAATGTAGTGTAGTAGAAATATAAAGTTACAGAAAAGGGAAATACTCAAGGACTACTGAAACTACAAACTTCAGATAGCAGCGTTATTTATGTCCTTATACATATACCTCACTAACACACACACTCACTCTCACTCACTCCCTCACTAATGTCTACCACTGATTAAAACTTAAAATTAAGATAACTGGTAGATAGAATAAAAAGACACATGGACACAGAGACTGTACGCACACTATTCAGCAGTATGAGCTTTGAGGTATATGTACATTGTCAATTTGAAATTTTTTTGCTGAGTTAGCTACTTTTCTAATACGCTTTAGATGAGATTTCTCCCACGGGTAGATTTACAGTAGTTAAACTTCTTCTAGTGTGCAGTAATTGGTAGCTTGCAAACTAGTCGCTTATACTGCTGTACAGTACATCCACATATTATAAAACCATGTCTTAAGTTTGCTCATATCAACCCTTTTAATTATGCTTAATAACAGTTGGATGGGCACAAGCATCACTCAAGTTTTTGTGTAGTATCTGTTGGTGTTACTCAACATTCTTGTCTAACAAGTAGGGCATTTGGAGAGCACAGGCCTGTGCCAAGGACATGCCCTTTCTTGCAATGTCAACAAGGGTGAAAAATAATCTGTGTCTAAGCAACGTGATTCAGATCCGCTCCAAAATGTAATGGTTCTACCTTGGTGGAACGTCCAATAAGTTTCATGAAAATTGGGAAGGTAGTTTTTCCTTAATCCTGCTGACAAACAACAAACCGACTAGCAAACTAATTTAAAACATAACTTCCTTGGTGGATGTAATAATGCAGCTGCTCACACATTTAATTACTTCTCCAAAGTTGATCATAAACTTTGTAAAATGTCTTCATGGTTATCTGTTCTCTCTTTTGTGCAACATGTTTCCCATTTTCAGTGACATGTAGGATTTCCTCTGTAACATGTCCACAGAGCTCTTGGAACAACCAATTATAGTCCCGGCAGCTTGTCCACAGGAAATAGCTTCAGGCTGAGAAGGCATCTCAGTGGCCTTCACTCTGTGTTACACCCTTCCACCCCTCTGTTTCTCTCCCCCTCTCTCTCTCTCTGTCCTCTTTACTCCACACCACACACCCAGCAAGAGCTCTGCTGACCAAAACCGCAAACCCTGCAAATGCCAGTCGTGAGTGTGTGCTGTGGTACGCCTTTGTGTGTCGGTATAATGTACATGCATGAAATGCTGCGGCTCTTGTGCCCTAAATACCACAAGTCATTGAGATCAGCAGGCCATGCTTCTTTATACCTCACTGTTGGTCCTTTTATTTTCTCAACATCTGCCTGTATCACTAAAAAACAGCACTTGAAGGAGTCTATCTATTGAAAGTCTACATTTCACACATGTCCTCTGGATTTCCTCTCCTGCCCGTTTTAGAAGAGGCCAAGTCTTTATTTCACATGTCTAACATCATCTCTTAAAAATATCTCCAAGTCACCAGGGATTACAC
>CAFUXE010000752.1:346145-369355 GCA_903364295.1 Serranus cabrilla | reverse complement strand
AATTTATCCACCGGGTCCTCCTTTCTCCTGGTGTTGGCAAAGAAAAAACGTAGCTGTGTTGCCGTTGACAGCCGACAACACAGCAATTTCTATGCTTTTTTTTAGGTTCAGCCATGTCTAGCCGCGGTAGCATAATACAGACTCTGGCTTTCTCATAATACCGGTGGGGGCGGAAGGGGGCGTAACCGTTGGGTGGACTCTATGCAACAGCTTCCACCCACAGCTTCAGGAGTGACGTCACTCGTTTCGCTTTTCTGAAACGGCATGTTTGAGGAGGAAAAAGAGAAGATGCTGACAAAGCTAAACAATGCAAAGATTTCAATTTTTTTGTCCTCCCAGCCTCGGTTGGCTGAGGGATGACTAAAGTATACATGTAAAGGCCAGGAAAAACACGTTTTTCATAATATGGGACCTTTAAGAATTCTTATTTTTGTTACTGATAAATACTTTAATTTTGAGACCCTCTTAAAGTAATTGCTTTTTTAGGTTTCTTTTGTCAAAAATGACTTGGGCCATAATATTCTTAGGAAGGTGATGATTTATTGAAATTACAAAAACCAAAACTTTAAAATTGGCCATTTTCACTGCAGTACCATGGGTAACCAGTAGGGGCGCTATAGCGTAAATATCTCACATAGAAGAAGAAAGGCGAATCGTCATGGCGGTTGACAGTTTGTAATGAGCCAACAAAAACACACAAGATTCTTGCAAGTTGGATCTACAGCGTTTAAAATAGACGTGGGGATAAAAACTCTGTCGACAAAATGCAGATAACTCTGAAAACATTACAACAGCAGACGTTCAAAATCGACATCGATGAAGAGGAGACGGTGAGAGTTGAAACCATGCATTTGTATAGGGGGTGGAGTGGGAGTTGGGTATGTCCTGGAACAGGGGACTTTGGTTTTTATCCATTTCAAATAAGACGATCGATAGATAGGTATTTGTAAAGACGACAGATATAATTTACATGTTGGAACTGTTCGGGTTAATATAAATTGTGTTTAATGCCGGACGAGAGACAAATTAGTGTAATCTATTTTGTACTGGTCAGAAAAGTAATTTGTATTGTCAGCATTTAGCCGTAGCCCACTTATGGTTCCAGATTGGGGTGGGGGGTGGATGACAAGGTAGTTAGCATTTCCATTGACAAGCATGCAGTGTTTGTGAACCACGAAGTTATTAGAAATTGGCACAGTTTTTGTGGAATACGCCAAAATTAAGCACAACATTGATGACAGAAACGGTTTATTAACGTACAATGAGTTATAGCGTTTGACCAAGACGTTAAAGTTACCGTCAGTACAAATATTAAGTAAACAATAGTCGATGTATAGCAGTATTTGGTGAAATAAAATCTAATTTGACGTTAACTTTAATTCACGAAGACGAAAGGTCTACTGTACATGTTAATTAAACTTTACATGTCGCTGACGAAAGGCAGCTTTTACCATAAACGATGACTTTCCATGAGATTGCATATTAGCTAACGTTACGTCAACGCTAATCACAAAGCCACCTGAGTTCACATACACCTTATTTATGTACCCATGAAACTACGTGTCTGTTTGTTTTTAACATAGCTTTACATAAATTAAACAAATGTCGTTATGCTATCTGTTTGTAATTTAAATGCATGTTTAACATGGTTGCTGAGGTAGTTCGCTTTAAGGAGACAGTACGATAGTATGATTCCTATACAACTCTTGTTTTATGAAGCACACTTTGGACTTTATTTTCTCGTGCTATGGTTAGTGCTGGTTATTCAGTTTATATTACTATATTGTATTATATTCACGGATCAAGAAAAGTGTCATTTTATTGTTTACAGGTGAAGACATTAAAAGAGAAGATTGAAGAGGAGAAAGGAAAGGACTGTTTTTCTGTTGCTGGACTGAGGCTGATATATGCTGGTAGGTTGTCTTTAAAAATACTAATAATAGTTTTTACTGTCTTTATTTTCTGATTGTTTACAAACCTGAGTACAAAACACATTTAGAAATTTCTCCAAAAAGCTGCCTTATGTTTCACTGTATATATTAATTGTGTGCTGCAACCCATTACACAGTTTAGGTATGTAAGCAATACGTGCGTGGTACTGATAGTGATGGGGAGGTCTGTTAGTAAACTGTACAAGATTCAGATCAGGAAGCACCTTGTTTATCCTTGTTGAGACTGTTGGGACTATATTGAGTGCACCACAGCTTTCCTTTAATGGTTTACTGCAATGTTTTTAACATAAGCGTTCTTTATTACTATACTTGTAGATTGACTCTTTCAGTGTGCCAGTTGTTGTCTGTTAACTGCATTGGTTTACAACGAGTAAGCCTTTAAAAGGACTTCATTGAGACAGAAGTTGCCCAACTCTTTAATAACCTATCAATCATGTATGCCACAATTTTAATTGTTGTAACTTATGGAATGATAAATTAGGATCTGTTTCCACATTTACTATAGCTTGTGCATTGTCGTGCTAATGTCCACACTGGATTTGTTCTACTTTTGCATTTTAGTGTCATTTCTGTTTAGCAGATAAAGCCACAGTGAGGCTTGCTTTTCTCAAACAGTTATAATCCCCAAGAAACCTGCTGCCAACATGTCAGTGTGTCAGACAATTAGAAATGTTAGCAAGATTACTGCAAAGGATATAGCTTGTTTGAGTCAAACTAAAAAATTCCCAAATACACCTACATACGAACTTTGTTTCAGAACAATCAAACATGAGAAAAGCAAAAGGAGGCTGAAGACATTTTATAGGCTGTGTTAAAGAATGAGCATATTATAGCCTTTGAGAATGGGGTGGGGGTGTGTGTGACCTACTTGAAGTGGCTTCTCAGATATATAACACACTCAAAAACAATCTAACAAAAAGAACCAGATGTGGTGACAAAGCAGGGCGAATTCTCCACTCTATTCAACAATAAAATATGATATAATCTATTGTTGCATCCCTGCATGTAGTTTCAGAGTTCATGTCAGGTTAAGGCAAAAACACTGTGACTCATTTTCCTGTTTCTCCACAGGTAAAGTCCTCAGCGATGACACAGCTCTCAAAGAATACAAAATCAATGAGAAGAACTTTGTGGTTGTCATGGTGACAAAGGTTTGTAAATTAGACATTTTTCAGTAAACCGTGGGTTTTGTTTTATTGAAGATTTCATGATGTCTTTCGTAGCACAGCAAGCCCTTGAATGTTATAAATATGAGCAAACACTGAACTGTGATTACATTTTATAACCTTCGCTTTCAACTGCCAACCACTTGTGTCTGTCTGTGGGGGCCGTTGAACAGGCTCTTATGGGGCACTAGAACGAGCTGCTCACAATGTGATCACGTCTGCTGACTTGGAGTGGGGTCAATGTTCTCACTGCCTGGCTCTAGTTTACTCCTATGTATTCCTGCACACTGCAGTTAACTTGTTCCAAAAATAGATAAGATTATCTCTTGAGATTGTCTTGTTCCTAGTATATTTATGGTTCTGGTGATGGTTCTTATTATAAGCATATTAGTATAATTTAGCATAGTAAAGACATTGCTTAAGCAATGACACTTATTATTGCCAATTATTGTATGTAATTTGCAAAAAGCGGACCAACATAACAACACTGTGTCTCAATATTATAACAACTCGTCACTCGTGGATAGGCAAGTATAAAACAATGTAAATCTAAATGTATAAAATAATAATGTAATGTTGATGCATAAAAATGAAAACTTATTAGTACCTTTTCAGTTTTGGCAATGCACCACACCACACAACACGACATGTTACAACAGATTACAACTCTTCCTCAGATTTCAGTTTTCTTGTGTATTTAAGTTGCCTCGTGTGTGACGCTAGGGTGACGTGTTCTGATAAGAGCTCTATAGATTGTATAAAAGAAGGGGACATATCCTCCACGACACTCATTTGTTTGTGGACTACTGTTTAAACATCTTGAGTTTGTCATATTGGTCAGAACCAGAGAATTAATATACTTTTTATTTTAAAATTATCTCGCAGCCTAAAACGGCCTCAGCCGCCCCGCAGCCTTCCCCTGCCGCTTCAGCTTCCAGCACTGCAGCTCCAGCAGCACCGCCTGCCTCATCGTCCAGCTCTGAAACCACAGCGGAGCGTCCCTCAACAGATGACAAACCCGAGGAGAAACAGTCTTCCACTGCTGAACCAGCTTCTACTCCTCAAGGGTAAAGACGGGTAGATGTTTGTCTTTGAACTATCTATCTGGTTTCACTGCATCTCCTTTGGAGAAGTGACGTGCAGGTCGCGCCTCACCCAAGGTCTGTTATCTCTCACAGGAGCTCTGAGGCTTCAACAAACACAAACCTGATTGATGAGGCGGTTTCAAATCTAGGTAAGGCTGCATTTGTAAACATCATTGTCATTATTGTACAGCTTTTAGTCGGTGGCAGATCTGACGTAATTTAATAATGAGAACTTCACAAATAGTACACTTTTTTGCCGCAATGCCTGTAAGCCTTATCTTGCAAATAATAATCCCACAGTTCCCCATGGCCACATGTGCTCAGCTTGCTCAGAGTAAATCCTGTAGGTCTTAATTATGTCGTGGAGTCATCAATGTGAATTTCAGCATTTGGGGCAGATTGTTTATTTTTATGGGGCACTGTAGAGAAATTGATCTTTATGTTTGCTACTAAAGTGCAGTTAGTTAAAGCTTTAAGCTCAACTGATACAATGGTTTGTTTTATTATGCCGCCAGCATTACATTTTAATAGTACAGAAAATGTGTTCATTTTTAATTGTTTTTGTGACCTTAAAACATAAGCAGCATTTTTTCTATTTATTTTATATATGTCTTCCAATTTAAGTGCCACAATAATTAATGTTTAAAGATAAGTAGTTTTAATCTGATTTAAAAACGTATATGTCTTCTCTGGTGACAGTTTGACACCTGTTTTAAAGTAAATGACTAGTGCACATTTTATGCCTATTACTAAAACTACAACTTGACATAAATTAGCAAATAATGGGTCATAAACAATTCAAAGTGATTGGCCAATCATTGTGCTATTCTTGACTAAACAAAGGTTGACAGACTATGAAGTCTGTAGTCCCACTTCTGATCTGTCTCAGTGTGTGTGTTCCTTTAGTAACGGGCCCATCATACGACGCCATGGTGAACGAGATGATGCTCATGGGATACGAGAGGGAGCAGGTGGTAGCAGCTCTGAGAGCAAGTTTTAACAACCCAGACAGAGCTGTGGAGTACCTGCTCACGGTGAGAGCAGTCTTTAGTTTGTGTACGTAGCAAATGTATCTTTGAGCATGTTGGTGCCTTTTTTTCTGCCATTTGAACCATTGACGTTAATGTCCAAATTCACATTTACAAAAAGTTAGGTTGGTGTTCTTGTCTTTCTGAAACAGGTTGGGATATGCACCTCAGCAATCACAACTACTCCATGTGGCTTACAGCTTACAGTTGCAAGGTTTTCTCGGAAATACTGACAGTATCTTATAAATCACAAGGCTTAAATTGATAACTTTGGACTTATCAGCCCTTAAGTTTATAAAGTTAGATGCACCCAGGGTACTCGGTTACAATGCCATTCCACTATTCTAATTCTGTGCACCTTAAATAAGGCTGCAGTCCCTCTTTCCTACCCACATGTCCCCACACAAACCTGGGATCTACCTTCTACTGAGTGCACTTTTCTAGTTTGTAAGAAAAAATAGTTACACTAATTACTGTGTATGAACTTTTTCTTTCAGGGTATTCCAGGCAGAGATTCAGGCCAAGCAACAGGACCTGATGCAGTGGTGCCTCCAGTGAGTGGAGTTTCAGGTTTATTCCCAGGTGGACTTAGTCTTCCCGCCAACACGGGCTCTTCAACAGGTGCTGCGGGAGGTAAGTGGCTCAAATGATGCTGCATACTCCAGCAGCCTTAGTGAGAAAATGTTTCCGTTGGTATCCTTTTGTATCTCTTTTCTTGCTGCTTTAACTTTCTAAGTAACATTTCATCCTTTCAGACAACCCTCTGAATTTCCTAAGAAATCAGCCCCAGTTCCACGTGATGCGACAGCTGATTCAGCAGAATGCCACTCTGCTTCCTGCCCTGCTGCAGGAGATCGGCAGGGAAAACCCAGAGCTGCTGCAGGTGGGGCGGCCTTGACACAGTTCTGATTAAATTAGTTCTTGGTTTCAGCATTGCAGTCACAGTTCACCTAAGGTGGCACACCACAGAATTTACATGTGAAGTTCCGTTAAAGCTGTAAAAGGACTATCCAGCCATCGAAAAACAGTTGTATTCAGACACAACTGGATTGTATTGTGGGATGATAGGACTGTAGGGTCCAGCATTTTGAAGTTTGATCTATATAAGGGCGTTGTAACATATAGGTGTGATTCAGTGGCAACATTGTTGCATTTTTCATTTGGTTTTGTCAAGTGCACCAAGCACTGTAAACAAATGTTGATGCTGTCATGAAGCTGACACTTTTTGGAAGCAAGTCACAGACTAATGTATTGTTGGCAGAGTTTTTCCACTTTTATGCGGCATTGAACCGCTTTGCGATTGAATCCGCCAGATGCACCGAACTCTGGTGCACTTGGAAGCGAACCGTGACCCCTGTTTTTTGGCAGACCAAAGTTGGGGTCCAGGATTCACACCAGCAAAACCAAACGGATGGTGAAAGCCACCTTAAAGACGAAAACTCAGGATTTTTCTTTTAAATTTGTCTCATGTGAGTCAGTAAAACGTTTCTATGCCCCTACAGATCATGCCCTAACTGTTCATTTACCTTTGTAGGAGATCAGCAGCCACCAAGAGCAGTTCATCCAGATGCTGAATGAACCCAATCCAGAGGCAGTGCCAGCAAGTGGTGGAGGTGGAGGTGGAGTGGGAGGAGCAGGAGGAGCCGGCGGAGTGGGAAGTGATACATCCGGCGGGAGTCACATGAGCTACATCCAGGTCACGCCACTGGAGAAAGAGGCCATTGAGAGGGTGAGAAGGATCATAACACTGTCACTAAGCTTTTCCTTTCAGAACTGCTTTATTAGAAGTGCTTTAACATGATGCACAACTCTGACAAAATCACCATTTTAATATTCATGCAGTAGATACTTGTAAACATGAAGCACAAATTATCATGTATTTATTGAAGTACTGTTTTGGCTCATTTGCAACTCTTCTCTAATTGCAGCTAAAAGCTTTAGGATTTCCTGAGGGGCTCGTTATACAAGCGTACTTTGCCTGTGAGAAGAACGAGAACTTGGCCGCCAACTTCCTTTTACAACAGGACCTTGACGATATTTAAATCGTCATTTTGACTTTTTTTGTCTTATTTCTTCCTCTATTTTTTGATTGTTAAATATACGTGTACAACAAGCCTTTTACATGTCCAACAAAAGTTTTATTCACAACTTCCACATATTTACCGTTCTTAATAACACTGGATCATTATCAATTGGTGTACTAGGACAGGCTGTTGTTTGAGAGGAACAGTTAAAGTACAATAACTTTGCATAAGAAATCACCCGTGTGCTATTGTTTTTTTCTTAATATTTTGGTTAATCAATATGGTTTGCAGTATGTGTCACATTAAAGGTGATTTGTTCAGGGTAGATCTGACAGTATTCATGCACTCTTACTGTTCTGTTTTTAAGTTGACAGATTTGAAAATTAAAGCTGTGCACAACAAACAAACAAACAACACGTATGGCACTGGTTCTTATTCTATTTAACATCTGCATGTAAATCAACAGTTCGGACAGGAGCTGTGTAGTCTGAAGTGCAATGCACAATATGTGAAGGCATTTAAACATGTATATGATTTACATACATGTGGTAAGGTTTAGTTGCAATGTTATGTCATTTTTACAGAAAAATAAAGTTTTCGAAATAAATGAGAATTGCCTTTTGTGTTTCCATGGGGTGTAACCGCAGAAGTAACTTTTTTTGTAGTAAACTATGTGTAAAGTCACTTTATTACATTGTCAAATGAGCCAGTTTATTTACAATACTTTGCTTTTTTTCCCAGAGAAAACCCAGTAATTCAGCCCACCAGTGGAATTAGTTCAATAAAATGTATTCAACCTAGTCCAAGCTCAGTAAAGATGACAATTTATGCCTGGAAATTAGTTACATTTGCTTCATGAACCCGAATAAACTCAAAAAGGTGTCAGAATAACTGAAAAAAGGCTGGCTTTGTTAATGAAGGGGCTTTATGTAACAGGCACCAGGACCAATTCATAATTTTCTTTGGAAAAAAGTTAAGGAAGTTACTCTTTATAGACAGTACGGAGAATAATTTACTCTCACGTGCGCTGTTTCCGTGCCATCTAACCCACCCCTCATATTCCTTTTACCTCCGGTTTAATGGTGAACTGTAAAATGTAGAATTATTATTTACAGGCCTGAAAGGGATTTTCCACAATGCTCCACTGAGTAATAAAAGGCAAGAGTCCTGAGTGTGCTTAAAACTGGGTAAACCTATAGGGGGCAACAAAGACCACAACATGTCAACACCATCAACAGCTCTAAGCTCTATTAGCCAGCCTGAAGAAATGAGTGAATATCAGAGGTGTGCTTTTTATTTTTTACTCCGTAGGAAATAAATGTAGCAACATATAAACATATTTTATATTAATAAGCAGGTAAAGTGCATTAGTGTCACCTCTATTATCGTGTCTTTAATCACATCTGAAATACACATTTAATATCTTGTGGCCCTTTTATGAAACAAATGCTTCACATCAAACAGTCTCTTATGTTTTAAATCATTTGTCACTGATAATAGAATGTTGTTTTAGTTGCTTTTCTGTACTTTTTGTGGAGTTTTATGTTGGTGCTGTCATGTACAGTAGAAGTGAACACTTGGCATGAAAATGTCATTTTATAAATGAATGCATAAATTGTGTGGAGAGTATACGCCCCCACTTTGAATTAATTCGAACCCACTTTTTTAAACATTACTTATCAAAATATATGTTATGTTATATGTTAAACTGCAATCACGACTTACATTGGTTGTAAAGAACTTTGTCAGGGAAAAAACTTTCTTTCAACATACATTAAAGCACATGCAATTCTTAAATGAACTTTATATGTTGTTCCTTTCAGTGTTGTGTAAGTCGCCTGGTTAAGTGGACACTAAGCATATAGCAGGGTTTCCTGTATGTAATTTCATAGTACTATCATAACTTTTTTGCATGCAGCTGGATACATTAAATACATGATAAATAATCATATCAAGACAGTTTCTCATTGTAGCATCTTTATGGGTTTTATTTACATCGTGCACCTGAGAGCTCCAGCTCCGACACAGAGCGGCAGCCAGATATGGTGTCACCCTTGAATGTCAGCCGGTAACTCGGTTGTCCTCCCCATTCTTCCCACTGACAGGTGGAAAGAGAACCCCATGGAAACAGGACATTGTAGGAGTGTATTTTTTTGAAATTCTTTTTAGCAGCAACATTGTGTTAGTTTGCCTGCGGCGTTATCGCTATTATCAGGGGGGATATTGTGTGTGAGCTGACTGTGAGATATTGCTGCCATTTAAATGTGCTTCTCCATTACACTAACCAGGGAAATCTATCATGTTTTCAATGAGATAATGCTGCTGATATGGTAGAATAGGATAAAGTCTTTTCTTATTTCAAATACATTTTATTTTATGATAGTGTAAAATACAAAACAATAACAAAGCACTTTTATTTACAAATGTACAAAATTCAAGATTATATTACATATTTTGGCTATAAACAAAAAATCTTTGTTCAGAGTTACTCATTCAATACAAAAATATGAATGTCTCATATAAATTATTGCACTTTGCAACTGCAGTGCATTGAAGATTGCCATCACCATTCATAAGTGAAGTTTTCACCTGATTTAAGTCAGATTGTGGAAGAGAGGTTTCCAAGAAACACACAAACAACCTTATGGCACTTTTTCATAGTTCACTTTTTTTTTTACCATTTGTATATTTTCATTCATCTTTGGTACCTTTTCTTTAATTAAAAAAGCCTTCTTCAGAGTCACTGAGCACCTTTCTGTATAAATTAACATTGTACCTGAAATTAATGGCATTGCAGGTGAAATGTGTATATAAATATAGATGTATTTATTAATACAGTATTTTGAACAGTGTGTAGTTGATAACAGAGCCTATATTGGCATGTTGCTGGTGTAAGGCCTCTGGAGATGTTTGTCTGTTGCTCCTGGTTTCCCTGACAAAAATACATTTCCAGTTAAAAGTTGTTGGCACCTGGTCCTCCAAGTTTTGTCGGTTAAATAAGACAAATTCCAGTTTGGTCCCTTTCATAAAAGTTTACAACCCTGACTGAGAAGTCTTTTCAAGTCACCTGCACAATGTGCGAAGCCGGGATCAGTCTTGAGAGAAATTCTAGGCTCTTGAGGGAGTAATGCTGTTTTTGCCGTGAACACCACAGCTTGTCTTGTTGCTTGACAACGGCTTGAAGGCAAATTATGGTTTCATAAAGTGTAGGTCACAAGTTTGTTCAGAGTTCCTGCTAACATATGTTTACATACAGAGCCTTCATCCATCGCCAAGTCTCATAAGTGTCTCTTCATATGGAGAGCAAGGTGGTCTGACCTTGAGAAGGCCCGGTCACATTTCTGACACTGAAATGGCCGGTGGCCTGTGTGTTTCCTGTAGTGGCGTGTGAGCTCGTCCGAACGTGCAAACTTCCAACCGCAGCCCTCCCAGTCGCAGTGGTATGGCTTCTCCCCTTTGATGAAAAACACAATACACACATGGAGCAGTTAGTGCTGGCCCTGTGGTGAAACTGGCCCAACCTCCTCCACCTAAAGAGGTCCATCCTGTCCTACAGCTAGTGTATAAAGGCCAAGTTAATCAGCCTGGGGTTTGTATTTGAACAGGGATCAGTATCAACCTGTTTCACAGCACCTGCCAAACAAGTCCCATTCCCCATCCCCCAATTATCTAACTCATCATTATTCATTGTGACATGCATGTTTTAGAAAACAATTAGCTCTGAATGATTAAAAGTATGAAACAACTGTGTTAAACAGTGAAAAAAAACAACCAAAAAATGCTTGAAGAGAATAAAGAACGCTACCTGCATCATTCTGCATCATTTACACCAAATATAAACGGTTGACAAAAACACGGTAAAGACCATCTAACATACAGTTACATACCTGTGTGTGTACGGTGATGTGCTTTGAGGTGGGAGCTCTTTGTGTATGTTTTTCCGCAGCCGACATAGTCACACGTGTGTGTGGCAACTCTCTTCCTCGGCCAGGAGCGCCTACCACGTTTCGGCTTTGGTTCCTCCGGCAAGCAGTCACCACTGGAGATCATGAGGGGATCTGTTTGGGTTTTAAAAGATCACGGTCATCATCATGGTACCACGTGTGTAGTAAAAATATTCAGTGTATATATGCATCAGATATAACAGTGTGATAAGGTCACAGGTTGTCATATTGAAAAAAATTTGGTAACTTTAGATGCAAAGGTTAGATATAGAGTAAGAGTCGCAGAATGCCCCTTATCTTTTTATTTCTCAATAGAGTAAAAGCCTCATTCTTCTTAAAAAACTGCAATTTTTCAAATAACTTAAGTACCATAGTGTAAAAAGTTCACAACAATGGACAATAAACACTGATCTTATAAAAACAACAAAATAACTGTATATTTTGTTTAACAGCTGGTAATGTCTTGCACTTTTTTGGCCTCATTTAAAGAACTTTAAGATGAAAAGAGGGTTTGTTACCCAAAGCCATGGCATGTAGGCTTCAATCCTTTTGAACTGCCGGTTTTGGAGTATAATTAAAGCCCTTAAGGTTGTATAAGATGTATTTAAATAGACTCTACAGACTTTATATTCCTGTTGTCTAATCCATTCTGTGTTAAGTTTTTCCCACATTTAACTTACTTCATTCAGTAGCCACAAGGGATTACAAGAAGAGTATAAAGTAGAATAATGAGTAAAAGAACTGTGCTCTAACCTTGGTACTGCAGAGAGGACGGCTGAGGGTAGGAGGTGTAGCCCTGCGGGGAGCTATGGTGGTATCCCTGGGGAGGTAGGGGGATCTGAGAGTGGGGATGCCCCAGAATCTGGTGCTCCCGGCTCAGAGGATGGTCTGGGGAGAGGGAAGAGGATGAGGATAACCTGCCGCCTGTCATGGACCTTCCTCCGCCAGGGAAGCCGTGTAGCTCTAACTGGCACGGGCGCTGCTGCTGGCTCCCTCGGCCCTGGGAGTTCACCCCTGCCAGGTGTAGGTCCATGGGCTGCGAGATGGTGCAGTTACTGGGGTTCTCCTGCTTTATCCTGTGGCATGTAAAGGACGGTGAGGCACGTGACGGAGTCGGGTCTGACACAGCAGAAACGCAGGCCTTGCTTACGGTCACGCCTTGGCTGTATTCTCCCATGTCCATTGTTGTCTTTACTATGAATTTGCCATGGAGGCTGGTGGGGTGAAGGTACGCCGGGTCCAACTCGGGTCTCATGAGCTCTGCCACAAAACCTCCAGAGGGCGAGACGTCACTGATATCTGGGATGGTATAGAGGAGCTCACTGGCAGTGCCCTGAGGGGAGGGGAGGGGGTAAGATGAGGAGAAAGAGCTGGGGGAAGGAGACAGGGTCTGGGCAGAGCTGCATGCCATGGCTTCCTCCTGCTGCTGCTGCTGCTGTTGCTGCTGCTGCTGCAGGATGGAGTTCGATAGGATGAAGTCGTAGTCCAAGTCCAGGTCAGGCTCTGTGTCTTTTTTGGACATGCTGGGGCTTGTTGTGCTGGTGGCAGTGGGATGGTCTGGGTCAGAGCAGCTGCTTCCAGTTGGCACGCTGGGTTTCTTAAGTAGGGACAACTCCTCCTTCCATCTCTAGAATAAAGTTACAGAGGCATTAATGACTGTAGTACTATAAGCAGCTTGTTTGTGTCGTGTTACTGTTTAGAAAATACAGACAGTTGCCAAGAAAATCACACTTTTACTTCCCTACTTCGACATGAGTGCTTGTTTTGAATATATAAGGGCATCAGATAAAGTCCGTTCTTGAAGGAGAAAAGAAGCAAGCTGTGTAATGTAGATGATTATTTTGACAGCTAAGCTACAGAGCTCAGTCTGGTGCAGCAAGTGTCCTTGGCACGGAGCACTTCCTAGAATACAGATTATTCTCTCTTGAAAAGAAACTGCACTAGTGGTGACTTATAAGTACCACCTAGCTCAGACCTAGCCATCAAATTATTTTTGAAATCATCTGAACAACCAATTCTGAATAGAATTAATAATAATCATAGTGGGCATCTGGGTGTTTTTGTGCAGTATCCCATGTGCGTTTATCACTGTCTCCATGCTCGCTGAAAGCCTGTGTAAACTGGTGCACGCCCCAGCAGAGCGTGGTGTCAAGCCCTAACTGCCTATAATAAACATGGGAGCGACACAAAACAACTACAGTGTAAATAAACTGCACAGGTTACATGTTTTCTCTAACAGATCCGTTGATGCCTAGAGCTATTTGATATGAAAGAAAAGGGACCGCAGGGTACTTACTAAATTGGCACTTCCAATGGATTTACTCTTAACAGTGGGGCCGCTGGCGAACGTGGATATGGATGGCAGAAGCGTCCCACCTAAAGCCATCTCGACGTCATTTGGAGGCTGCCTGAAATTAAACAGAAAATATGGTAAATCCTTGTGGAGGGATCCTGGAGCAGCTGCTGTAGTCCACATTAAAGTGCATCAGGCACAATGTTGTTAAAAGTTTCTGTGGGTCCACACCTCATTAATAAGAATCTGTATTTGGAGTCCTTTCTGCTGCTCGTCGCTGAGACTGCACTGAAATCCCCGGGTTTAAAGTTTCTGCTCCGTGTCGCGCGCTATACTATATTCCAGTACATGCAGTTGTACATGATGGGTGCGCCGTGGAGAAGAAGCAGCCAGCCGGACAGATTTTCTGTCTTTTTTTCTTTTTTTTTAAAGCTATTTTGTACGGCAAAGACAGAGACGGCGTCGTACGGGGGAACCCCTCGCGCCTGTAGCCATGCAGAGACCGGCAGCCTGAACTGAGAAAACCGCGTGAGAGGTATCCTTAAATCACTGGAGCTGGCCACGCCCTCGTTGCACAGCAACAAGCACGGAAAAACATTAGCGCGAGGGAGGCACTTGTTTGTATTCATAGCAACAGTAGGCTACCTATCCTCTCTGCTGTTATCCCTGAGAAATATGGGTGAAGAAGCGCATCTTCACACACCGGCTGCAGCGGGGATAATAATAGTGAGTTATTTAATCTCACCTGGAGGCTCACCTGCAGGCACGGGCATCACCTGGATTGACAAAGGCATTGCAAACCCTATTGCATTTAGGTAAATACTGGTAAAGAGGGCGCTTCCTGATAATCTACCCTCTGCGTCAGAGTTTATGACAAAACCTATATTTTTATCTCAAACTTGCTTATGATGAGCTCAAGATTTTAGTAATTAAGTATCTACATGTTAAGACAAAACTGATTAAGCTTAACTCACACTTTACCAGTATTCACTCCAATTATAATAGAGCGATTATAGGCTAATTGCAATAAATAAAAAATAATGTGGGACTCACAGCAAGAGGGACACGGGTTTGAAACCGGCTTCTGTCTGAAGTTTGCATGCTCTCCTCGTGTCAGTGTGGGTTTTCTCCGGGTCCTCCGGCTTCCTCACACAATCCAAAGACATGCAGCTTAGTTTTAATTGTTGAATCTTAAACTGCCAGTAAAAGTGAATAAAAGCGCGAATGGTTGTCTGTCTATCTCTGTGATAGTTTGGCGACCTGTTCAGGTTGTACCCCGCCTCTCAGTGTCAGCTGGGATCGGCTCCGCCCCCACTGCGCGGCCCGAGTTTAGATAAGTGTTAATGGATAATTCATTCATTAATTCACAATAATAATAATACTCATAGATGAATACACAAATAAACACCCATCTCAATAAAACTCTGGCATTCATCTGTTATTTATCACTTGTTTGTCTGCAAGTGATAATAGATGAGTGCAATGAGTTTAACCAGAGCTTATGGGTAATTATGCAAAGTACTGTGGGTACACGTTGGGTTTACATTACATCACTGGATTGCAACCCACATTCAACACATGCACATACTCGCAGAGCAAGATTTAAGTTTTTAAACATTATTATTATTATAGGGGAATGCACAACAATATAGTTCTATGGATATGCATCATTCAGCAGCCTGCACAAATAGTCAACATTACATGCATAGACAGGTGCAATGCATAAAATGTAGACTGTTAAAAAAACTGTATTAACGGCCAGATACTTAGATACTCTATCTGCCGCCTACACCATCTATCTATCTATCTATCTATCTATATGAGTATCTATCTATATGAGTATCTATCTATCTATCTATTATACATCTCTAACAATCTAAGTATCCATCTATCTATTTAAGTATCTATCCATCTATGTATCGACAAACTATATGTGCACATACACAAATATAATTGCTTAAAACTTTATTTTCACTGAACAATGTCAAGACTATTAAAATGTATAGAAAATATCAATAGGTCTATTCTGAATAATAATGAATACATTGATCTGTTGTGTGTCTACATTTCACTGTAATGTTTCTTGAAACAGGTGTTAATTTTATATCATTATTTAGTAAGCAACCCGAATAAAGCCAATAAACACCTTTTACACCACACTCTTGCCTACTAGTAAAATAAAAAGGCCTTTCGACAAGGCACTCAACACTACAGGTTAGTCATGAAAATTCAGTATGGGGAAAAGAAAATAACTCACCTTACCTGGGAACATTAAAATGCTGAGAACTGTTCAGTGTTGAGTTTGAATTGGGTTCAGGCAGTGTTTGCTCAGAGCTAGCGAGCTAACACAAACCTCTCTCTCTCCAACATAATTAGACACATTGACTCAAGAGTTCAGTGTAAAAGCAAACAAAGCGCTCGCCACTGATCCTGCTGCATCAGGATCTTGTCCGTTAGGCATGTCAACAAACATGCCGTCACTCCAACAGGACACAGTTACTGTCAGTGTATGTCGGCGTCTTCCTTCAGAGGTTTAAATTGCATGAATGCACAGTTCTCTCGCTGGCAAACAAAAGCTTGTGGGAAAAAGTACTGACTACAATGGATCTTTGTAATTATAAAGTGCATCCTGTTGGGTAATGTGTTATTGTTTGATATATCAATCTAGCAAGTATCCAAACAATCACATGCGTATTGTCTTTAACTGCATGGTTAGAAGCGATGGCTTCAAACGTACAGTGTTTGAACTACATGTCTCGTCCTTGAAGACCTGCTTCCTACTGCAGGTAGGAACACAATGGCAGCCGTGTCATTATAGCCATATTCTTTATGGTGGGAGATAATAGTTTTGAAAATGATCCTGAAAACAAAAGGCCAAACTTTGACAACTGAGGTGCTTTGCATCGTAATAATGACAGAGAGATGAGGAAAAGAGAAAAGAGATAAAGGAAGAGAAGCTGACACCACTGTGTGCTTTTTCTTGACACAATGAAGTCATGGTAATTTAGTAACTCACACCAAACTCTTGTGTGGAATATGTTAATGCAACATTTACAGTATTAACTGGATGCAGCGCTGAGAATATGAAATACTCAACCACAATGAATAATTTCACATGTTACACAGTTCCAGTTATTGACACTATATTAACGCCATTGGTAAGAATCGGATGTGAGGTAATGTGTTTGTAGAAACAAGGATAACTGTTGAGTACTCACTCGATACCTTAGAGTCACATTTTCCTCTCATTAATTTAACAAGTGTCATTATAATGTTGTGACTCCGCTTATCAGTGTGGAGCGAGAGTGGGTGTCATGACACCTACTCAAAGAAGCACCTTCAAAGTGGTTACTGCTTTAAAGGTGAGCTCAGGTGTTGTTCTTGGCAGTGCTGAGGCGTTTAATATTTTCATAGTCCCTGATGTGATCTGTGGTTTGGCTGATTCAAATCAAGCTCAAGCACAGTTGATAGTTTAGTCACACAGTTTTGAACGCTGATAATATGTAAATAAAAGTGGAAGTGGTCAGAAACTGGACTGCACAACTCTTTAGCATTTTGCTAAATTAGTGTGCATGTAACTGACTGGTTTCCACTGGTGGTTCCCCCTTCTTGGAAATCACCCAAGTGAATATGAGTACCAGCGGATCATAACTCCAGATATTGAGGTTTCTCAGTGCTCTCTTCCAGATGCTGTTCAGTAATTAAAAAATAGCTTTCATTCTTTCCTTAATTCTTGAAAGCTGAGACAAGCTTTTTTGATTCTCCGTGCTGCACTTCCCTCCACTTCAACTCACATTAACTCTAATGCAATTATATATGTAGGAACTCTACAGTGCAAAGCCAGAACCTTTGAACAACTCAGGAAACAAAGCAGGTCCAATTGACTCGAATGCTTCAACATCCAAAAAAGCATGCAGGGGCTATTTTTTCAAATAGAGTTGGAGCACCTCTTGTCCATGGACGATGATATAGAAGCATCCAAAGGAGAAACGCTTTAAAAGACCGCTCGAAACCCGATCCCAGTCCTATTCAGGGGTTTCCATGGGGCACAGCTGGCCTGTTCCGAACAGCCATAAATGATAATATATTCTTCTGGTAGTGCTGGGTTGTCGTTTTTTAGTTCAGTGTCTTAGTTTCCCATCTCAGAAATTATTTGAAGACGTCACTGCAGAGCTAAAGCATCAGCAAAAAAATGAGTAATTTCACATGATGTCCAAATTCTAACTCCTCCATTGCTTCAGCACCAACATCTGTTCAGAGATCATCCACTCAATTCGAGGCACCCCCAACTCACAGTACTGCCATTTTGATCAGATAATCCTCTGATACCAACAAAAACATGTATTTATTATGTTTTGATCATCAACTAACTTTTTAGGCAATAAATGTCTAAAAAAAACACCATTCCCTAACAGTAAAGTGCTTGTTTTGTCCGACCTACAGCCTAAAACCTAAAAGATAAATAATCAAAGCGGTAAAAATAAAAAAAAGGAAAATCAAAAAGCAGTAAATTAACACATTTGAAAATCCGGGAGCAGTAGTTCCCTGGAACAATGACTGAATGATGACTTGATTAGCTGCAGATTCATTTTCTGTCCGTCGACAAATTACCTCTGCCAAGGGGGTTTTTGATTCTGTTTTTTTCTGTTTGTCTGCAAGGTTTATAGAAAAACTGCTGGCACGATTTGCATAAAACTCGGTGGAAGGGTGTAGCATTGGCCAAGGAAAAACCCATTGAACTTTGGAGAGGATCTGCTTCAAATTACTTTCATTATCATTGCGAGATAGGGCATTTATCCTTGGTGGAGCTCTACAAACTACTACCTTTAAGATTTCTGATAAGTTATATATTTTTTGTGTATATTTGTGACATTTTTATGTATAATAATCTAAAACAATCTGTGATCTAAATAAAATCTGATGGTTACAGGCCTGGTGTTCAGCTCAACTGTTTTTAGGCCCAAAGAGTTCACCACACCTGTTACTGTGGTCCAGACATCCACCAGCAAGCGGAGCCTTGTATATAAATCATCAGTGAAAAAAAATTTGCTCTGGTCATTTTCATGACAAAATAGTTCTGTATTTGTTTTCTAAAGGGCTCGTATGTTAACAGACGTGGCTGGTTGACAGTTCTGCTGGGTGATGGTATGCATATGGATGAGGTCTGAGTCAGTGGGGGCTGTTTGTTTGGACAATCCTAGCCAAGCCTCTATAGCCGGACAGAGCTGCGGTCAGGCTAGGATGCAACCAACCAACACCAAGCTTTCATCACGTCATATAATTTAGTGGTGGGCTTCCACAGGCGTAGGAAAGTGTGGTTGAGGTATATGGGGTGGTGGTCGTGGTCATGTTGAAGGCTTAAAATGGGTTAAGAAGAGGAAGCAGAGAGGGAGAAGTCAGCGAGAAACAGACTGAGAGGGAGGAGAGAGCTCCTGCCGGGCGGCAGGCTGTCCAGCCTTTGCCTGCCCTGGGATTCCTCGGCAGCCTTAAATATGCCAGTTATTTTTAACCAGCTACGTAACAGATCCCAGCGCCGGCCCCCTCTGTTACAATATTTCCTTTCTGTCAGGAGGGGAAATGGAGGGGAGCCACACTTCCTGGTCACATGATGCAGCTCTAGGAGACATACAACAGGGGAAGTGGGGAAGAGCGAATCAGGGGAGTAGAAGGAGCTTGGTTGGCTGCCTCATACCCACACCAGCCCACATATTCTCTCAGCACCGCCTTTCTCCAAAGCTTAACCCCTCAGCTGGCCAGATGAGGCAGTCTGTTTTAATCAGATGCTCAGACGTCAGGACCAAAGCAGAGATTGGTGTTCGTGAGCTGCGGAGGAAATGAGAGTGTGGGTACGGCACATCAGCAGACAGAGGGGTGGGGGGACAGCCCTGTGACGTCAGACCAGGGACCCGCCAGGATTAGAAGCCTCTAAAAAGAAAAGGCTTGGGACTTGGGCTGCCAGAGCTGGAGAAAATGTGTTTCTCTGTCTGTCTGACATGGGAGAATCAGGGACTTCCCATGAGCTCACCTTGTTGACATACAGAGAACTTGGACTGGTTCATGTCTCAATCTGCACCAACCTCACGACCAGCAAAATGAGTACCAGCCTCACGTCATACACTGTAATGTCGACTGATTTGTATTGCTTCACTTACATAGTGGACACATGTCATTTAAATAGAAGAGCATGCAGAATGCTGTACTTAATTCAGTTTAAAAACACATAAAACCATTGGATGTTTCACTCAAACACTAACTAAAACTAAAAAAAGGGTCTCTAGTGTAAGTCTTTATACTTTACAGTTCTGTACAACTCAGGATACATAAATAGCAGTTTTAGGGTAGTATAAAAAAGAACAGAGTTTTTTTTAACCATGAGTACTTAAGTTTTCCAGATTCCACAAGCCTAAAATGTCTGTTAATTATGCATTCAATAGTACTGAGTAAATCTAAATCAGATTTTCAAACCCTGCACAGATGAAAAGAAAAGAGAAGGAAATCAACAGTAACAACAAGACAAGAATTAGAAAAGAAAAATTATCCTATTTTTTGTAAGACTCTTGGCAGGGTATCAAAAAAGGCAAAGGGTATGTTTTTTAATCGCAGTATTGTATAAATGTTAAATAATTCTGGCTAAACTTAATAAAGAGATTTCTGTGTATGACAGAATTTGTACGCTACGGGACAAGATTTGGTGTTCTAGATTCTGTTTGTATTCCGAGTCAATGTGGAGATCAAAAGTGTCAGAACACATTGGCCAAAATCTTAACCCATCAGCTATCTTCTCATTATGTATTTAGCTTTTTTTAGCTTTATTTTTGAATGCATATATGTTCATATATCCACCATTAATTGGCTACTTGTTAAACAATACGGTTTTAGGTTCAACAGTGTGCAGTATATTTGATGTTGAAACCATTCAAGTAGTGGTGCATCACTTTGATACTAACAACCAAAAGACAAAGCAGGCTTCACATTTAGGGATGTTTCAGATTTTTTAACTAAATGATGAAATAAAGTCCAAATGAAAGCAATTCTCAATGCATGGAGTGTCAAACTGCAATATCATGCTTTTGTAAAACTTTTACTCATAATAAATTAATTTTGAAACAGCTCCAAACTTTGTTGTATATTGGGTTAAGAAATTGAAAAATAATAAAAAGATTGTCAATCCTTCTAATCTTAGACTTTAAAGAAGGAGCTGAGCTGAGCATTAAGTTACTGAATCCCCTCAACCTGATTTGTCATGCTGTATACTTATTGTTTTATTTAAAAGTGACTCACAGCCCAAATTGTTGATCCGTCTGCATAAACAAGGCAGTGTGCTTAATAAAAGAGATAGTGTGTGTACCATCTATCCACAGGCTGCAGACAATATAAAGTAAACATGGAAAAGAACTTAATTCCTTCGGTACTTTCATCACATTTACAAACACTGCTTAAAAAATCGGTCATTTAAGGTTAAAGACCAGCCACCAGCATCTGTCGGCTATAAAAACAATCTGGCAATCAAGAGTTTTCAACGTTTTTTGACGCAAAAGGAGACGATTAACAAAGCTGCAAGGAGGCCAAGTCATCTGTGCCTAAAGTGCAGGTGCAGGAAAATAAATATGTAACAGGAACAATCTCACAAATCAGGATACCATGTGGTAAAGATGGAAGAACTGTAACAGAAAACCATCTGAAGCTGATCAACAGGCATACAGTATGTTGGACGTTTATCGTACATTGTTCTATGCAGCTGAGATTATTGGCAGTTTAAAACAACATTATGCAACAATCTAAATTATTCTCATGCCTCTTTATTTCAACCTGCTCTGGCATCCTGTAAGTTTGGTAAAGCTTGATTATATTTTATGGAGAAAGTATTTTCTGGTTTTCCTGCTAAAGCCTTTCAGCTGCTCTGTCTCGACTCTTGGTGATGTACAGAGTTTCATAGTTGACTGGAAGCTTAACTTGTTGCTAAAGTAACGCTAACTGCTGCTAGCTTAAGCTGCCACAATTGGAAAGTGTTTGCGTTTACATCGCTAGCAGTGGAGCTTTGGACCGCTAACAGCAGGAGGTTTTCAGGGCCGGGGGAGAATGCTGGTGGGTGGCATCGCCATTGTTGTGCCAGAACCACAAAAAATATACAAATTCAACATAATGTTGCTTTAATGCAACCCCCATCTGTAGCAATGTTAGTGATAAAGTCATTTATCTTGAAATGTTTCCGTTATTTTGTGCAACCCCGTATGTATGGCTTATAAAGTATATTCCAGAGGAACATGAGCTACAGAACAATCCAATTTAACACATACCGTTTCAGTCACGCTTGTACCATAAAAGCTAAGTGTATAGGCTGTCACTAAACCAAGACCACATCTTTACAATGTTAGAGAGGTTCCTATAGAAACATACGAGTTTGAAAGTTTTTTTATTTCTCTGTATGAGTTGTATCAAACCCCTGCTGCACAGCAATTACCGCAATCACCAGCATTCTTAAACCTTCAAGAGCACTCTGGCACGGGCTCAGAGGCAGCCAGTAGGTCGTCTGTGCTCTCAATGCGCTGCTGTTAAACCGTGGCTGTCACATTTTGATTAAATCTTTATGTTCGTGAGGCACATTGGAACCCGAGATGCAATGTTGATAGAGCCTCAGTGGTTCACGACATAGGCGTGTAGAGTTTGTGATTTACAGAGCTTTGAGCCCGCGTTTTGGAATTTTAAGCATATGTTATGCGAAGTTTGAGTCCTCCAACAGATTAAGTCGAAGCCTAAATACTTTAAATGGGCAGTTAAAACTACAAAATAGCCTGATGATCCCCAGACTGGCTGAACACCGCTGAGCCGAGGTCTGCAGAAAAAGTGTTTGGCATTATAATATGCCGAAATTCATGTGGTAATTGTTGTCAGATTTCAGGGTAGTAGGCCTCTGCGTTCCTGAGAAGGTGTGGACTCTCCTGTTTTCCCACTGGGAGCGGTTGGGAATGTGTGACCTTTTCCACGGATAGCCGTTTTTCAGGCCCTGGATTGACTCTCTGGAAACATGCCTGCAAATCGGTGCAAACAGAAATGTAAAATGACAATAATGATTCTGGATATCAGCACCTAGGCGCTGCAGGATGATCCATGGTTTGTAGGAGAGAGGAGACAGTCTTGTTGGGAAACTCCCGGCGCTAAAACCAGGGAACTCCTTATAAATTTGCAGTGCAATATGAGAAGAGAAACATAAATGTCACCGCTGTTTCTCAAAAGCTCCCTATGGTATTTGCTTTAATATTCAAGCATAAATCTGGGAGTTAGATGGCAAAACTTTGGAATAAAAGAGGAATGCTGTGAGAACTAACAGGAGAGACATGGAAAATTATTGTCAGAACAGTTCAAAGTTGAAACCAACTTGCTTTTCTCTCACTCAATACCATTAGTTTTCCTTCCTCAGTGAATATTCTCTGTGTGTATATCCCTACTCCTCAGTAATAGGCAAACAACTTTTATGGCAACATTTTCAAGCCAGGCGCCCAAATCAAATCAGAAATGGCACATTGTGGTAACCTTAATCAAACTACAAATCATTTCAGACTGATCGTCCCCGCTGGAATGCTGAGGAAAGAACAATACTTGACAGGCCCAATTTAAGTGATAGCTTCTCCAGTCTGACGTTTTATTGACATCATGCTGAGTCTAATTGAGGAGGGGGGTTTCAGTAACTCAAACCAGATGGGCCACCAGCTCATGAACT
>CAFUXE010000752.1:319655-346132 GCA_903364295.1 Serranus cabrilla | reverse complement strand
CCCCCTCTCTCCACCCACCACTTTCTCTCTCTCTCTTTCTTACAGCTATTTTGGCTCAATGAAATACTTAGCTATGAAATGTCATAAAACTGACCTATTTGGTCAAATTTAACTTCATTGTACGAATCTGATACCATGCCATTTATCATAAAGACACTAAAAAGCTGGCAGTGGAAAATAAGTGGTGAAAGCATTATCTTTACATGTCAAAATTCATGCATATTATATCTAATTTGCTTTTGGGGACAGAATAATGAATCCCCTTGAAGAAAAAGTTCAACTTTTTGGGAAATAAGATTATTCTGGTCTTGAGTTAGATGAAAAGATTGATACTACTCTTATGTATGTACACTTGATACTGTATGCAGCTGGAGCCAGCAGCCAGAAGAAGCTCACCAGCCCCAACCTCAGAAATCAATATCAATATTGTACGTATAGTACTTTCCAACTTACTGTGGTGTTCAAAATGCACAATATACGACATAATGCATTGTTATATCAAGTATTTCTAACATGGCTAACCTGGCAGGAGCAAATCCCACATATCAAATCCTGTGAAAAAAAACTATCTTGGTTTCCCGATTTCCTGTACAACTTCAGAGAAAAAATGGAACGCAGCATTAGCTTGGCTGGCTGAAAAAAAAAGACTGCAAACTGAAGAAACAGCTAGTCTTGCTCTCAATAGGAACAAAATCCACATCCCAGCACCTCTGAAACTCACTAATTAACAAGTTATATTGTGTTAATTAAAAACCAAAGTGTGAAAACATTTTTGTGGCGTACTATTTCAAAGCCGGAAAAAGAAAGTAGGACTTCTAATTAGTAGACTTTGGTGGTGCTGGTAGGCAGGTTTCTAAACTGTACAGAGAACAAAGTTAGCTGTTTTTCCCTGTTTCCAGTCTTTATGCTAAGCGAAGCTAACTGGCTGCTGGCCCCAGCTACATATTAATGTTTATTTCCCAAAATGTCAAACTATTCCCTTGGGTCCAGAATAAAGCTCCAATACAGAGCATGAACATGACACACACATGTGCACACAGACATACAGAGAGAGGGAGAGAGAGAGAGAGAGCTACTACAGGCTGTTCATTAGACACATGGATTTAATGAGTCTGAAAGAAACTGGCTGTTAGAAGCGAACTAAATTAGTAGGTTCAGATGGATTTCTTTAGAACTTAAAATGGGAAATTTGCCACATCAGCGAAGCTCTCCTCATTTGCAGGCATTTTTGAAAAGACATCAGAGACTTTCTGATTTCATAACCAACTGCGATCAATAGGGTACTTTAAAGGCATTAAAGTAATTTCACCAACTGTTAATGCCATTCATGATGCAGCTTGCAGGCTATGGTACTGTAATCAAATAGGCTTGAGGGGCAAAGAAAAAGTTCTTAGGAATTAAATTAGGAATCCCCTGGCAAAACCTTCCACATAAATGCCAATAAACATGACAAAAGCATGGTAATCATTAAAGCTTGGCCATCAGTGGAAGTACATGCAAGTCTGTTTTAACACTCTGAATTGTGTTTTTCTTTGCCCACAGATTTTATTTATCATATTCCTTTGTGGGAACTGGGGAAATTGTGTAAAGATGGCCTCAAAGAGAAGAAGAAAACAAAGTAATTATTTTCTAAATGTATTGGAAAGGATTGGCAAAGGTTTTACCAGTAAGAAACTTGATCCTGGTCACATCAGTTTGCAGCATTTTTAAGATAATTGTCCAGGAAGACTGTTGTGTGTTCACGAGTGGTGGAGACAGAGCTTTAACAAATATTTAACAGTATCAACTCCTATCAAGTTCACTCCGTAAGAGATGGACAAATAAATTATTAAACCACAAACGGATTTGCTGTTACTGAAGCCACTTTAATTTCACGTCTGATTCTGAACTTGCATGCAAAGGCCAATTTACTCATTGTGACTGTATGGTATTGTATGTGGACTGTTTAGTAGCATATTTGCTATTGGAGGAGATTGTTAGCTGTAATTGTAGCAGATTATATACTGGTACTCAACTGTCAACTGTGACTCTTTTTTTACGTGGATGTGAGTGTCATGGTGTGTTCACACCAAATGCAAATGGAACTTTTCGCATAATTACATTCAAAGACACAAATAGAAACGTTTTTCACATATTTGAATAAAATGTAACTTGTATTCAACCAAGCTTACATGTGTGACGCTGTACCCCAAAAGCCTATAAGCATCAACATCATTGACTTGTTATTTTGGCCTCTTTTTACAAATCTTTCAGTAAAAATCTGTTTATTTTGGGGTCATACTGCTGTAGTAGACATTCAGTTTTTTTTTTTTCTATTATAGCCATGAATGATAATTGAAATAAATGGTGGAACGCTTCTCATGCTAGTAACACAAATAAACACAAATCAGACACTATTGTTGACATGATAGTGAGGGTGCATGGTGAGATTGTGAATGGGACACTGGGAAAATGTTGACATATTTTGCCGGTCATTGCCTCCACAAGCTGCAGTGTTTAAAGCATAACTTGCTCCAAAGTTGCCATTTTTCCTGGCTGAACATGCCAAACTGGAACCCAAGGAGCTGCCAGTTTTGCTGAAGAAATCCCCAATTGTTTTTAAATTAATCCTTTCTTCAGTTCACAGATTTGTAATAATTTGGATAACTATCTTAAAACATATCAAACTTTTCTCTCACTTTATTATAACATGAATGCTTTGTGTGCTTTTCCAACGATACCTCAAACCACAAGCCTTTTTTAAGAGAACCGTGTGACTCACGCAGCGGTCTTGTTTCTAACTATGTGACCTCGTTGCTCTGCGCTGGTTTATAGACCTTACAGCCAGAGTGGATGCTGTCCAGCTTGCTGATGGTGTGAGAGTGTGTGGACTTATTCCACTACCCAACAATGCCAAGCTGCAGAATGTATGCCTGCTCACATACATGGCAGACGTGAGCTAGCCACATCTGTACCGGGGAAAATGTGATGCGGGATACTGCGCTGTGGTGAAATGTCGACATATTATGGAACTTCACAGAAACCCAGTCAAACGTGGGCATGCAAACACCATGTAGGCATATGCGCACACACTCATGCACACCTCCACTCTGAATGCTTAGGGAAAAATACAAATTTTTGTTTGTCTTGGAGGCTTCAGCACCAGTGTCACCACATACACATACAGCAAGAAGAAGTCATTTAGCTATTTAAAGCACACTCATGTTAACAATAAAGGCCTCATTCAGCTGGCCTTGTATTTGTGTTTTCTTGTTAAATAAGTAAGGAGCGCCTTCCTGCACAGAGCAAACAAATGCAGGACTCCACAGTGAAGAGGAACAATCAACTGTGTGTGTCCCTGTTGTGACTGAAGTGCCGTTACGACTAAACGGTTGTGTTATTGTGCTCACACATACCCAGGAGCTATGAGTATCCTCATTTCCACATTCTGCATGTGCTTGTGTGTGTGTCTGAAAGAGACGTATGAATAGAGGAGCAGTGTACTGTATACCTCGGAAAATTATAGTTTAGTGTGTTAGTTTCTCTCCTCTGTCACAGACCTGGGAACCACCGCAGGGAGGACATTAAGCTATTTTTGGAGCAGCTCACCTCTGTTTCCCATCTGGGTTAAAGACCGCCCCAGAGGATTTCCAAAAAGGCCATGACACGACGTGATTATAATAAAGACTAATAATGTTTATTTAGGAAGATGTTTTGCAAATGTTTGTGGTTTTTCAAACAAACGTTTAA
Organism: Serranus cabrilla; assembly: GCA_903364295.1. NCBI lineage: Eukaryota > Metazoa > Chordata > Actinopteri > Perciformes > Serranidae > Serranus > Serranus cabrilla. Next base: position 342,403 of record CAFUXE010000752.1, on the reverse strand, counting down.
GAGGGCATAGGTGGATACAGACATAGACAGACTTGAGACATCAGCAGTTACAATGGGGAACACTGTGATCCTGAAGCTCAGTAAAGTTTATAGTTAGTCAATGGAGAACAGGAGTTTTTTCCCCCCAGTAGGCGTGTTCTTCACAGTATGATGCATAACACTGTATCTATAGTGAGATCAAAAAACTGATCATGATCCTTCTACAATCCACTCAAGAGGAAATCTATTTGTATGAGTTGTTCCAATAAATGAGGCCCAGTGTACAGCTGAAGAATGTAATTAGTTTTTGCAAAAAAAAATTAGCAGTTAGATGATCACCAAAGTAATTTCAGTTAATCGTCTGGGGAACATTAATGTCTGCATAAAACCAGTCATGGCAATCCATCAAACAGTTGTTAGATATTTTAGTCGGACAAACTGTCACTATCCTTGCAGTTAGCAGGACTACAAAGAGGTTATACAAGCAAGAAACTCAATGATTTTGCATAATGGTTTAAAACTAACCCCCAGGTCAGCCAGATTCCTTTCAGACCATTAAATATCAGTTGCAGTTAGTCATCTGGACAACTGTCTATTGTAAACATCCGACACAGTTTACAGGCCGACCTCCTGCTTCAACTGACCCATCGACCTTAACACAATGACTCCGTTGTGTGCACACAGTTTTCCTGTGTCATGATGGATTATTACTAACATTTGAAGTTCCCTTACTGATATTTTACTTCCCAGTATTAATGGTTTAGATTATTTGTCTTAACTGTGGCTTGGTCACAACCTGTCTGATCTCTCTAAAGCCGGGCTCAGACTACAGGTGTTTTAAGATCCTAAACTGATTTTGAAACATGGTTTCATCATGCACATAAGGAGAAACTTGCTAATCTCGAACATGAACACACAAAAAGATTTTAAAATAAAGGTGCACCACACACTACAGGATATTATTAAGATTAACATGCCAGAGGCACTAATGCACCACTTCATGTGATTTCATGAGGACACAGATGTAAATAAAATAGAGACTGACATAGTGCAACAATTTGCTGCAGTAAAGCTCTGCTGTGAGGAAAAAAAACAAAAGCAGAAGGTTAAACCCTGGTGAGAACCCTGGGGGTGAGAATTTAGGTGTTAGTTTTAATATCTGTCAACAGTAGTATGCTAGATAACGTTAGCCTCAAGGGCTAGTATGTTTACTGTTGCAAGGCAACATCATCAGCTGCTCCACCTAGTCTCTCTCATCGGCTTTTGTGGTCCTGCTTAAAAAGTACTGTCGTATTATCCAGATTTAAACTCCTAAATATCCAACATGTTTGAAATTGTTGAGGCTGCCTCGATGAGTCTGTGAAGAGTTCAGTGGGTTTAAGACCAGATCTGAAAAACTCCCACATTAGCGGGTAATCATGGCCAAACACTGGTACCAACCGAGGTCCCAGACCTTGGAAAATCAGGGATAAAAAAGCCCCAAACTCCCCAAGTCTGAGCCCAGTTTAACGATTTCTTGCCCCATCTGAATTTATTCTAGCAATGTGAAAGTGTTCCCAGATCTCAGTGATCACTTTGGTGAGTAAAATGTTATCATATGGTAAAAACTATGAGAATAAGACCCCTTTAATGTGAAGTACACAGCGATTTTATGAAGAGTTGATTAGATTAAAATATCATCCCTTCCATATACCATATTTATTTTCCTTTTTCTTCTCTCTGCTTTAACTGTCTCCTCAATTCCTGCCTGTTGTTCTTCATAGATCGGCCCACAGTGCAGTAATATGGACACATACCCCTCATCAACACATCCACCACAACTCACACTGCGTTCCATAACAAAGAATCCAGATTGTGTAACTGTCTGTCAAACCAGTTTTTTTTTGCGCCTCACTATTTTAATACCTCACCACAAAGTTGCAGAGGGAGGGAGGACCCTCCGCTCCCTGTGACTCACTCCGATGCGTGCGTAAGCAGCCACTACAGACCTGAGAGTAGTATTCCATTACTCGTACCAGTATTATTGTCTTCATCATCCTCATCGTCACTGTTGATGTGCTGTTAGCTGCCTGTGCCAGGCTGGTGTAAATGAATGTTTAAAAACAGAAAGCAACTGTGGCTGCCAGGCTCAGATCTGAATGTAGATAATGCATCTCCATGGAAATGTTCGGTTGTTTATTTTATGTTCTCTATTACAGCATGTTGTTTTTATCACTGTAAGAAACAAGGAAAGAGGCTGAAAACAACTATGGGAATTAGAAAGACCCGTGTAAGACTGAAAGAATAAAGAGGCAGCAGAAACGTGAAGAGAAAAGAGGAATGTGGAAAAAGGGGATGATGAAAGCGAGGAGAAAAAGCAGCAGAATGGCAAGCAGCAGGTGTTGAGGACGTAGTAACACAACTGTGGGTCAAAGACAGATCATTGTCGAGGGGGTTTTCCATTGAGCCGAGGGTCTCTGTAGTATTATGTCACTCTTAAAGCCCCATTAAGCCATAATGAGGGTGTTACCTAAATTATAATGTCACAGTGGACACTGCCAGCAATACTATTACACTTGGCTCCACAGTGTATCAATGCTGTCACTGTATCAGCTTGTCCACATGACAATATACAACCCAGCTCTGGTTATGTACAAAAGAAAAATGTACAGGAATATAAATGTTTGACAGATCAAAGTGTGTCAGTGAGCACAGAGGCATGGAAACCACGTCAGATGCCATCATGAGAGAGAAGCCAGGGCACTGAGCCAGAGGGTAAATATTCACTTGCGTGCTGATCTGGTGTACACACCCTCTGCCCACAGATAGGAGCAGCCTTTTATCTTAAACTGTACACACACTGGCTCAGTAACAGTGACAGGACAGAAAAATAGCAGCACTGAGAAGTGAGAAAAAGCTGATGGAGCATCTTCAGTGAGAATGGAAAATATCAAGAATTGATGATATGGGAGAGATGTAATATGCAGTGTTGTACACGTTCACACTTCAAAGTTCAGTTCACACAGATTAAAATGAAGTAGTTCACGTTCATAGTTCACAATTTTGAACAAAGTTCACAAAAATGATCTAGCTCATGTTACTTTCTTCTGTTTGGCTGATTTGGCACAACTGTTCATAAAACCAGTTCATATATTCATATGAATCACCTATGCCAGTGCCGGTGTTTCCAGTGATCGCAGTAACTCAAGTATGGTCGGCATAGATAATAAACACAGATGTATTTGAAAGTGATTCAGGTAAAATTGAACGTGTTTACAAGGACATCTACAAGTTCTGTTGTGTTTCAACAGCTACTGTCGCTTTGAGCAGCCACGATGCATTAAGCTGAGTCACCAGTTAACACAGTCATTTGTGAAACAGAAATTGCCCAGATTAACAGTTTAAATAGCCACAAGCCATGCCGGTGGTGAGTAGAAGAATCTTTCCCCATCAATATGTGTTTCCCCCTGCCTAATTTTAAACCAAACCGTATCTCTAACAGTAACCACAGAGAGTTGACATTACTGGAAATATAATTTGAACAGGAGAGGGTCACAATTCATTGAGGTAACCGACTTCAACACAACACTTGCTACTGGATTCTGTAAATCATCAGGTGGCGAGGGTCATGCACAACACTGGTAACGTGTGACTTAAATCATTGCATAGGTTTGAGTTTAGGCCCATATAGCATGTGATATGCTGCGCCCGTATTATCCACAGAGTCTGTGGGGCTTCTCTTATTTCAGTTTAAGTGCTGAAGTGATTTTGGCCGTTTGTTCACACATGACTGAATTCTTTTTCTGAGGTACTTAAGGTTCCCTATAAAAACTCTCATTTATGAGCATGAAAATATGGCAAAGGAAATGAGCCAAGCAAAAGTTATGAAAACTTTCCACTCACACATTAAACGTGTATACCAAGATAGATGTTAAATGGTTTGACCACTTATCATTTCTTACCTAAATGCTTTTTCTCTACTGCCATAATGTTTCTTATTCAGCTCCATTTCAAAAGGCGTCCTTTTTCTGGGGACCACGGCCTGAGCCACAAAATGTGAGAAACAGAGACAGTGCTTGTCGGCAACGGGAGCAATTTGATGCTTATCGCTACTTCTGTGCGCCACTTGGTCTCCGCTCCATGTCGTGACTATCCACAGGACAAAACGTTGTAGTTTTTGCAATAGGAAATGCTAAAGTGGACCACAGAATGCTAGCTTCATCTCACAGTTTATCAGATAAGGCCGCAGACCGCAGTGACAAAACGCACCTGAGGAGCTTCTCAAAGAGACCTTTTGTGACTTTGTCCCCCCTCACTGTCTCAACAAAACTAACAACTGTGCTCAGAGCCAGGGCCCATTTCTAAAATACACACAGGCATGTAATTATTGGCAGCTAATTGGTTAGCACGGCGCTACGGTACAAGGGCAGATTGGTCATTTAAAAAACATTTCCTGTTTGAGTTCACTGATGTTCTGATAGATAAGCACAAAGACACAGTTTTATATTGCTGGCACCAATCCAAAAGCAGAGAAGTTCCATGATAAAGGGTGAGTTTTGGGAAACTGTCCCAATGTAACATCTGCTTATCAGACCTAAGCCTAGTACAAAATAGTATAGGAGCATTATTCTGTCTATGGCAGACAGTTGGGTTCATTGTGCTTGAAATGAGCTAATACGTGCTGTACGGCCACGTCTGAAGACAAAAGTATTTATACTCGTCCCAAATTGCCACACTTGAAGGCGGAGTGAAAAGCCTGCCGTCATAGCCTCCTCCTGGCTGCATCACACTGCCTCAATCATCTCTCTGAGGAGCTCAGTATCTTGCGTGTTCTTTTTATTCTGGACCCAAAGATCGTACAAACGTGGATAATGCCAAATACTTTCAGCAGGCTCTAAAAGGAATCACTGGTGTTATTATCAGCTCTGTGCACGAAAAGTGACAGAAATAATCTACAAACAAAACTAATGCCTGGTGAACAATAGAGAGTTTACACCAGACATAACCAATTGTCAATACTTTAATTGTAAGAATGAACAAAATGCAACAGATTCACTGATGATGGATGTTGGACCCCACAGAGAGGCAATCAGAGGAAGTTGGGATCTCACAGAGACTCCATGATCAAAGGGGACTTCAGAAAACAACAAAAACTGACTGTCTTTGTCTTATGGTTGCAATTGTGTGTGCTCTGTTTGCACTGAAAAACAACAACAAAAAAGTCACGGCTGAGAAGACAGAATCAGCATGACTTATACATCTAACAGCACAAGCTGGAGTTGAATTGGGAATAACTTTTTTGTTTTTGTCCATCTGGCTTGGGAGACAAATGTTCTATTTGTGCTGTTGGCAGCGATATTTCTGCACTGTAAAATAAAATAAAAAAAAATAAAAAAGGTAAAAAGTCTAGCAGCAAAAGTTGCTGAACACTTACCAGTACCACTTAACAGTAAACAACTTTACTGTGAGAAAACAAAGAGTTGCCTTAATTTTACGTTCAGCAATATGTATATTTGTATACAATTAGTATTTTTTACATAGATTTCAATGTAATTAAACATTGAAGACCATTAAGCTATTGAATAATACTATAAAAAAAATGTCCCATTATATTAAACAATAGATTTCAAGTTCCATTATATGGTTAATAGAAGAATAGAAATTATAATGAAGAAATTAGTAGAAATTGCACAATAGAAATATAATGTAATAATGTAATAAAACTAATTTACCATTTTATGGCATTTGCACAGAAAAAACTGGAAATGTAAATTACTATTTTGTGTGTCCTACACACTATAGATTCATAAATATCAAACAAAGATCATTCTGAGGTTATGTCTGTAAACCCATCACACTACATGATCATTTGTGCATATAATCGGTACAGACCTGTCTTGAATCTGAAGGGGAGAATCAGGATTACAGATTAAGTGATTCAGTTGTAACACCACAAATACAGCCAACAGTATATTCGCATGTCAAGGATCTAATGAAATCCAGTACAGGACAAAGCTAACTATGTCATGTTTATCATTTTCATCTTCGGCAAAAGGTCAACTTTATGATATATTCACTGTGTTGAATCATGACATATAAAAAGCCTCATGTAATTGTTTCCACCCCCTATATTTGTGCCTGCTGCAGCAGGAGCATGACTTAACCTCAGACTCAGACCTACTTTCACTACATGACAGGATGCACTCAGGAAGGGAGGAACAGACTGGAGCTTGAGCCCGGCTGGAGAGGAGTAGGCAGGCATAATGTCGGTCACAGGGCGATGACCTCATAACATCATGCCTTCAGCCTGTAGTTACGCAACAGCCTTAGCGCCACCCGTGTAGCCGAGGCTGGGGAGGAAGCGACAGACAGCCACCCTCTCGGGGGGCCGGGCGGAGAGACAGGCCAGGGCTCAGATCTGATTTCGCAGGAAGGAAAGGAGAAGGGAGGGGAGCGTCGGATAAGAGCGCTGCCGTTGCTTTATTTTATCCTTTCTCCCTCTTAGCTGTGACCCAGGCCTGTGTTATGAATGCCACAGAGGTGGAGTTATTATACACACAAAGCCGAGCCAGGTCTAATCTTGTTACTATTCTGTTCAGTAACAATACAAGTCTCCTTTTATGGGGGCCATGATTCAGATAAGTGTAGTTCAAGAGAAACAAAATGAAGCAAAAGTTATGCAACGACTGAGTGGCTGCTGCCACTTACAGTGTTTTACTGATTGGCCTCAGGGCCCCATGACATTTTAACATTCCTAAAATCAACCCGCAGCACTTAGTCGTGTCTGATCGGTTTCACTTTCCTTTGCTGTCAGTTAGCGAGCTTCTTCTTCACTGACTAGCAGGTGATTTTTAAGTACCTGCCTGTTTGTCTGCCCTGGGCCAAGGGGCGCCTCTGTCTGGCTATAAAAAGACAATTACTACAACAGGAAGCTCCTGTCAGCTGGAGGGATACACACAAGAAGGGCCTAGCCGTGATCGAGGAATGTGCACACGCCCATGTGCCTGTTCACACAAACACAAGCACCAATCCCTCCATACTGCTGGATATCTTTCTATCTCTGTACACCCACTGATGCGTACAAACGCACCTCATACAATGTCCGTGCCCGCTCCAAGTTTCCCATCCCCTCCTTCATTCATGTGCAATGACGGGACACTTCATCACCAGACAACACACAATCTCTCCACCCACTGGAGGACGTGGAGCCTTGTGTGTGCCAGAGTTTTGACATGGTGTTGGCAGAGGAAGTGAACCCACACCCTGCTGGCCAGGGATCAACTCCTGCAGACCTCACTACCTGTCGGCCTCGTATGTCAGCGTAGCAGTCAGACATTCGTCTCCCAGCCCTAATGTGTGTGGGTGTTAAAAACTCAGTTAGGGCTCCCTCGTCTCAGTCGACTCAACTAATCAGCTGTTTTGGTCTTGGTAGACTAAGATTTCTTTAGTCCATTAGTCACTTGTTTATGCTTTTTCATGCTGAATTTCCAAGAAAGGAATGAGCCCATCTCTGGTAAAATGGTGCAACAGCATGACGCTTTGTGGAGAACTTCATTTTATAGATCTGTTGATTAAATAAACGAATCAGTCTGTTGTCGAAGAATTTCTTTAACCCTTAACCTCTTTAAAATAGTTAAACATTTTGGGAAATCGTGACTACTACGTGATTTTTGATGAGAGTTAAATGAGCAGATCAATACAGCTGTCGTTCTATCCAAAGGTACAAAAAAAACACCTGCCAGCATCATGAAAGCTCAACATGATAAAGTATGTTAGCAAAGTGGTTTTTCCATTAAGGTTAAAGTAAACTGATGAGATAATTTGTTTACTTGTACCTTAACGTAAAAATGTAGAACACCCTAAAGACTGAAATTCTGCACTTTAACCTCCCAGTGATTGTTTCATTTATATTCAACACGCTGGAGTACAGCCAAAACAATTACAGTCATATCACTGTCCAAATACTTACTGCTCAGTATCAGTAATTCTGTATGTTTACTGTAAAATATCAGTTTCCCTGTTATCCAATACTGTGCTTTTCATTTCAAGAATAAATCCATAAACTCTTTTTTATACTGCAAAAATACGCACTGAAGAGCCATGTCCTTATTTTCTCAAATAATCTTTTATCATTCTGCAGAGGAGTGTTGCTCAATTGGGCCATGCAAACATTGCCAGTTATTTTTCTTGCTTCATCTTTGACTCCCAACTACTAAAGCTGGGCTTATAAAAGTAAATTACATGTCTATAAAGTAACCTCCTGGGTTTGTGGGGCCATATTTGAAGTTGCGTCATAGCAGAAAAACAAACCCTAAATTATGTAACACACAGTCGTGGTGGTTCTCTCAGCTCAGCAGCTGTTGGTATTCAGATATAAAATATATTTATTCCTCTTAAGAAATCACGCTCGCTGGTTCATGATCCTTTTCTTTTTCTTGTCTGAAAAAACCCACATTCTTCTGGCATTCATGTGAGCAGAAACACACACACTTCTATAATAAAACTATGAAGACATGCTTCGGCCTTTATCTTTTCGGTCATTGCTGTAATCTATTTTTGACATTAACACCTTACTTTGTGACTCATCATTAGACCCCAAAATGTTTCATTTTTAAATATCTTTAAATCTACTTATAAGGTGCAATGTGTGAGATATGACCAGAATTTTAGTTGTTTTTAAACATGAAAGTGCAGAAGTAACAGTTTTGAAGCTATGTAAAAGATGTTTTTGTGTTGCAGAAATATATACAGAAATTAGCATGCTAACAAGCTAGCCCCGGCTGTCTTAATAAAAATAGTACCTCAAGAGAGTGTGTCACTGCAGTGTCCAGTCAGTCCAGCAGGAGAGGATCAAGAAGTAGAGCTGCAGATGCGTTGAAGGTACGTCTCCTGGTGGCACAGTAAACACAACGTAAATACAGACTCACGGCAACAAACAACATTTGGCGGGAAAGACAAGAAGTGATATAAAAACAAGCAAAAAAAAAAAAAGAATAAACATTGGCGTGGCTTTCCTCCAATGAAGACATATCTTAAGGGCTTTGAACACAAAGCTCCAGATAGCGCTGATATAAGGTTTTGCTGTGGGCTGTTTTCTTACAACAATCTTGAGCTAAGCAATCTACATCAGGAACAACAGGCTGATGTCACACGTGAATATTATATGAGTGCAGTATTATTTTGACAAGATCTCAGAGTTTCAGCAGTTTGGTCAAATTTTGCTGATTCTTGACGTGTTGTTAAATAGTATTTGGCTTGTTTTTCTAATTGATGACTGTAAGATTAGATTGTATGGACCCAGCATTAGACCATATTAATCACATTGTAACCAATAGTACATTTACTCAAGTATTGTACTTAAGTACAGTTTGGAGGTACTTGTTTTTACTTGAGTTTTTCCAAATTACTTTGACTTTAGTACATTGTAATATTGTACTTTTTACTCCACTACATTTAGCTGCTAGCTTTAGTCACTGTTGTGGTCAAGATTTAACATTAAAAATCTGATCAATTTAAAGTTATTACGCATGTTTAGAAATTAAACCTCATAAAAGTATATTAAGTAGTTAACAACAGTACAAATCCTGCTTACATAAATGCATCAAAAATAATAATCCAATAATATATTTGGAATATATAAAACAATCTGAGTAGGACCATTCTGCTTAACGAGTACTTTTTACTAGACATTACATACTGCCACTTCAAAGACTGAAATACAGGTTGATTATTTTCAATTCAGTAAAAAAAAACTTGCTTGAAGAATATATATGTATCAAAAAAGTATCTAGTCATTCAAATTCATACAGCCACTGATCACAAAGTGAGTTACCCTCGACTTTATCTCAGCCCTGCTTACTAACCAGCGCAGTGCTGATATTTTAACATCAACTTTTTCCAAGTAAAAATAAAATCAGGGGAAATCAGAGCACAGGTTGTTAGCTAGTTTCAGCTCCACCAGTGAAAACAGGGCTGCTGTAATAACGAGTCTGTTCATCAGGTACCAGCAGACCGTTTGTAAACAAATTCTTTAAGTCGTATCACAACTTCCTCTTACATCTGAATGGATATCTGATCTCTGCTATTTATAGAAATTAGTTTGAAATGATTATGTCTATCCTCTCTTCCAACTCTCAGATATATGAATGATCACACACACACACACACACACACACACACACGTATTCATACGTATCCTGCTGTGCACAAATACTCGGGTGAGGTCCTGGTGTGTGGCAGAACTCCATGGTTACGTCCCACACCTGAATACCTGTGTCTCTCATTCTCAGGCTGGCCTACTTTCACCCACACATGACTCATCGCAGACCTGCTATCTGATAAAGACTCATTGTCCTTTCCTCTATTTTGAGGAAACAAGTTTGTCTACTGTTACTTTTTCCACGGATCCATTCCTATATATTTTACTTTATGTGCGGTCAGTGCAGTATAACTGTGTGTCTCTTTCACTGTTGTGACAACATCAAATTATGAGCAGCTACAACTGCTGATATCTCTTATCGCTTGTGGACTGCGTGGGAGGTTTGTGCTGCAATTTACTGCCACAAGGAGGCCAACCAAAGTCCAAGAAATGACACTGGGTTTACCTCTCAGGAACGGAAAAAACAAGCTTTAAGGAAAACCCACTCCCCTGGAGTCTCCGATGGGACACTGTGTGAGATTAGATTAAACATGCTATCAGAGGAATGTGGTGCTCTGGATTCCCTTTGAGGTGAATCACTGACTACAGCTTGTTCAAAGGTTTCCAGTGACCTGCATGCCTCTCGGCAAAACTTTTCACTTCAAGTGTAATCACTCTCAACTTGACTAACTGTTACAGAGGGACCTCAGTAGTTAAATGTAGTTTAATTTATATTTCATGCTGTATTTCCTTCTATTTCAGTCAACTCACCAGTTGGTTGGTCTGTCTGAAATAAACAGAAATATCTCGACAGCTACTTGATTGATCGCCATGAAATATTAAACACACATTCATGTCACCCTCAAGTTTAACTGTAACACCTTAAGTGATACCTTCCTTTCTATATAGGGCCATCATTTGGTCTTTCTCTAATTTTTGTCCATTAGAGTGCTGCAGGAAAGAGTCCTACAACCCAGAAATCAAGGTTTGCACTTCCGGGTTCCTCTTCTTTAAAGTCTAAAAGTTTTTGAATGGGTTTTTTGGTTAGATGCCTGAATTAAGGTCTGTGTTGAAGGTTTTGCCTGTCTTAAAAAAGACAGTTGGAGATGAATGAGTATACAGAGGTCATAGGGGACATTAAATGTCATCGTCAGCTTAGCAGTGGTGGTGTTGAAGTCATGCAGCTGTGGTGTAGTTTGTTTATAGTCTAATGTGGTGAAGATTATCAGATGTGCAAAACATGTAAGTATTTTCTGCAATAATCCAAAATCCAATGGAAAAATCCCCCTGGCTTTTTGGCAAGGGAACCAGGGCGATGCTAACTTCCGGGTTGGCCAACAAAAATAAATAATCTCTGCAACACTCCATTGTTGCAAAACAGATGACATACCCATCAGTCTCAGCTTTATTTTTTGTTTTATGCTAACTAGCAACTGATAGTATGCTAACCCCTAAACTAAGTAAATATTATATGTGTTAAATGTCAACATATCATGTTAGCATACATACATTAGCATTTAGCTTGAAGCACTGCTGCCTCACAGAGCCACTCTCTTGAGATTTTTTTCTTTTTACCATTTCCACAGTTACATCAATCATTTATACCCCTTTCCTTCCTGCTCTTCCACCTCCCCCTCCCTCTACTTCTCTTCCTCAATCTTTTCCTCCTCCAGCACAAATGCAATAATGAGCGTCCATCCAAATCTCTGACTGACTGCAGAGAACCCCAGAGGATACTGCATATTTTCACCCTGCCCTAACATGTGCACGCACACACACACGCACACACACACACACAACCCCTCTCAGCTGCCTGTCCAATCACCACACCCGACTGCATGACATCAGTCTGTGATGTCATCATGGGACCAATGCTGGCATGCTGTCCAGTGCAACTTCATCATCAGCATCATCATCCCTTGGCAGCGGTGGACGAGCCTCGGATGGGAGGCAGCTGGATTGTAACAATTCCTTCCCCCTTTGCACATGTCAGTGTGTGTGTGTGTGTGTGTGTGCAGAGGGAGCAGAGGGGAGGCTAAAAGACGCAATAGCTTTAATTCAAACAATCTGAACCAGACGGAGCTTGGCTTTCTTTGGCTACTTTGTCCTGTTTATAAAAGGGCTTTCTGGGCAGATTCACATCGTGTTTGTCAATATTTAAACCGTGAGGTACATATTACAGTGACAGCACTTATTAAAGAGGAAAAGGAGAGCTGAATGTGAGGCAGAGTAGAGGCAGAGGGCAGAGATCAGGGGGGGAAGGGAGGAAAGATAGACATATGCAGAGGCAAGGAGGTAAGGAATAAGATGGCATGGAGGGGATTGGATAGGACAGGACAGGATGGGTTGGGATGACAGGGAAAGGCGAGGCGTGACAGGACAGGATGGGATGGGACAGGACAGGGAATGGTACAGCAGGGTGAGGTGCAGCGTCACATGTTGGGAAGTGACAGGAAATGTGGTGCAAAAATATGATGACAGGTGCAAAAAGTGGATTGGATAGGTGAATTTAAGAAATAAGTTTGAGAAAAAAAAGGTGAAATAAGATAGGCATTTGGTATTTATCTTTTTATATATATTCTGTTAACACTTATTATTACAATTACAAACACAGGGTACAAGTGCCAAATGGTTACCTTGCATGGTAGCTATATTCTCGCAATATTAAAAAAATTACAGGAGAATACATTATTTCAGGCTACAAGTGAAAGTTTGTACAAATTTAGCACCATTTATAGCAGAACTGGAGAGTACTTCTTCATTGAAAGAAGACCAGAGAATGGCGCTTAAGGCTTTTGTCAAGGGAAAAGATGTTTTTGCTCTTCTCCTGACTTGCTCGTTATAGATGGCGAAAGACAGATGGTTCATCCAATCACCTGCCAAGTATTTTTTAAAAGTGACCACCCTTTGACAATCAGTTTCCAATGACAGCTTCTCAGATAGATCTGTGGAACAAACCATCTGGTGCATCGGGTTACCAGAAGGGAGTAAAACTGAAAAAGACAAGAGGGAAGGCTGGAGAAAGTCTTCATTTTTGGTACTGTTAACAAATCCCTTCAAAAAGACCAAAAACCAACAATGTGGGCTGTCTCTTGATAGTTTCCAACTTCCCTACCATCTCTGCTGTGCCCAGCCCAAAGCCCATTTGTTCCTCCTGAAGGCGTGGATCTTTAAGAACTGCTCACAAATAAAGTAAGTAACAGCTGGGCACTTTGGCTTTCAAAAAATGTTATTTAAACGGGAGTAAATAGTGCATTTGCTGGTTAAAAAAAAAAAAAAGTATTTATAAAGGCAGGAATAACAAGTGACCCTGTGCAACGACGTGGCTTTAGTAGAGACCATACCTCGCTCTGTTGGGCGGTCAGTTGGTTGGTCCACAAAAACTTCCCCACCCTTTGGCAGCCACAGTTTTTGCCTTAGGAGGCTGAAATTTGGCATGGAGGTCAATTGTTTGTGTGTGTGAATGTATGTACGCGCGGCTGCATGCACTCACATTGTACATGGTTGCATGGGTGCACTTGTGTTTAACAACAGTGAAGCTCTATGGCAAAAAGGAATAAACTTTATCTCGTAACTTGTTAATCAAATCATGTAAATGTCATTTGATGATCAGAATTTGAAAAAGAGTTTACTGGTTGTACCACACAGCTGCTGGGCTCAGCATGAGTCTGACAAGCTCAACCCAGAACTGCCGTGATGACAGTTAACTAAGACTGTGTTACTTTATGACTTTGTATCACTGGAAGTGGTTCTGGCTCATCCAAACCAACTGTTCATGAAAACTTATCGTGAGGAACTGCAGCACTCTGGCGCCTGTGCGGTGAGTGTATACCATGGAAACAACCGCACTGTTACAACACACCTGGAGCCCATCCCAGGGACAGAGACAGAGAATGAGAGACAGACAGAGAGACAGAGACGGATGGATGAGCTCGTGACAGCGCCCCTACTCTCACTGCAGCTCTTTTCACTCTGTAAATTAAGCCTACAGCTGGATTAATTGCTTCATCCAGAGCAGCCCATGCTGCTTTTAAGGGACCCTCTCTCCATCCCGCTGGCTGTCAGGCATTAGTGCTAACATCGTGCAGCATAGATCACCTCCAGATGTTGTCACGTATAGTTTACATTCACTAAAGCAAAATACTCCAGGCGCATGATGTGAGACATAAACTGCCTTTTATTATGTTTGTTTTAGACTGTTTTTTGCAGTCTTTTCACTTGAAAAAATGTTGCTTGTGAAGATGCTAAATATCTCACTGTATAACTGAAGCAGTGGCCTTTAACCCACTTAAGGGAGTAGAGGACAAAAGTATGTAAATCTGATGCAAATCTGATGATCTCAAATATGCAGTTTCTGCGAGAGAAGTCTGTGGCTGCCAAGGGGAAAATACTGCCTATTCTGTACAGTGTTCCTCTGAGTTGGACAGCAGAAATCATCAGTGATGAATGTTTTACATTAGGGCAATAAAGTGGACTGGAAGAATTCACATTGGATCAATAGCAAAGGGCAGCTTGCCAAACCATGTCATTAACCGCATATTAATTCTGGCAGCAGCCGGCGAGCCACATTCTGATCGGGGTGGTTTCTAGAGGAGTGTTTACCAAAACAAGACTTCCAGCTCTGCTTCAGCGGTTTCACAGAGCTCTCCAGTGACGTAGGAAACCTCGACATATTACTGAGTTTATGTACGCATGAAGAAATGTGAGGTCATGTCAGTCTTGTAAGTGTACTTTCTCACCAGAATGTGCTATGTTGTGGACTGATGCCCAAAGAAAATTAAAGCCTGGTCCTGCAATGGATCACAAGCACAATTGTTAAGATAACTTTGCTCCAAACATTAAAAGAGTGGAAAATTGTAGCATGCAAAACTTTTTAAGTCTTCAAGGGGACTTAGTAAGCTTTTCCTTGTTTTCTGTCATATATATAATTCAACAATGTCCGATGTTCTTGTTAAATGTGGCTGCAGTTTCAGATTCAGTGGTCAGCATATATAAAAGTAATCCCTCTGAGCAAAACTCTCAGGTTTCTAACTGTTCTGAACAAGCCGTTTCCAACTGTTTTTTCTACACTCACAACAGTTTGTGCTGGGTTTCATCTGCCCCAGGCAGATAACCATATGCAATGTATACATTACTGCTGCGTGTAGCTACATCCTAACCTCAGGAAAACCTAGAATCATGGGTGCTGATGTGGTTCATTTCTCCCAAATTTCAGACCATGTTCTTGCCAGAATTTGTTTGATTTGTGCAGTTTTTGGTTTAAAAGCTGTCGACAGCAGAAAGTGCAACTATACAACGTTACAGTCAAGGTCTTTTTTCCTAACCTTAACCAAGCAGTTTCATTGCCAAACCTAACCAGACTGCAACCATTTAACAACATGAGTAGTGATGTTGGTGCAGAGACCGGACAACACTGATGTGCAAGACCTAGAAAACTGACTAATAGAGAGAAAGGAGCTACAGGGGAGTGTCTCAGACAGAGGGTGAATGAACAGTAGGTGCAGCAGCTTTGGGCAATAAGTTTAAATTCTGGCTTTATTAAGGACACAACTCATGGGAGGTCCAGCACAACTATTATTAATACAAGAAAAATACAAATAATACTATAACAAAATACTAGCAAAACAAAACCATTTTAGAACGTTGTTCTGGTAGAAACCCAAAACACAAGTATGAACCTAAAACTGAGGACAATAGGTTCCCTTTAAACTTTATTTTATTCTATGATAGCACTTTTACCACAAACTTAAATGCACTCACAGTACCTTATGGCCTCTCATAACATCAGCAGTGTATTGAATATCAACCACACAATCTCCATCTTCCTCTGCGCCGCTGATATATCATTCTTCTCACTCCAAATATAAGACATGTGTCAAAATGTTCCTCCCCTAATTGACCCCTAATCACATTTGCTGAACACACAGATGTCTGGGGGGTCTGTCGGACGTATCTCTCCTGAGGGTGTCATGTTTGCTCTGTCCTTTCCGTCTCTCCAGTGCACCATATACTGTCTATATATATTTTCTGTAAGCCTCTATTTTAGACCTCTTCACCTGAATCCAGCAAAGAACAAACATTGTTGTGTTAGCTTTGTGTATAGAGAGTAATTTAGGTACTGTCCGGGAAAACACACAGGAGAGAGTATTATGGTTGAAAGGATGCATTTGGGATTAGTAAGGTAAGGAAAATAGAATGAATGGAGGTGCAAGCGAACTTCAATGGAGCATAATTTAATGAGAAAGACTTTTGAGATTTAATCCGTCCGTCTAGAGCAACAGGCTAAAGATGATGGAGGTGAGAGTTCATGCTGATACTTATTATTGGCTGATTAAGATGTATGATGACCCCTGACCTCTTTAAAATCTAAACCATGTGTGGCCAAAAGAGGAAACTAATAGAACTCTGATGAGCTTTCATATGACCCTTTGTTTTAGAAAGGCTAATCAGTTAAAGTCACATGAAACCTCTCTTTGTCTCTTCCTTCTTGATACAAAGATATTGCAGTATTTATGTCACCAGGCTCATAGAAGGTTCAAGCTCAAGATCTTTCTTTATAGATGCCAAATATCATTATAAACAAAGCATATTTAACCCCAGACTGTGTTTTCTGGAAGGCAGTGTTTGGTTTGTTACGTGATGCATATGGTATCACTATCGGTGTGTGTAGCCCTTTACTGGAGACTGGCTTACCTACAAAAACACAAGTCGTTTGTACAGCAGTTGAAACGTTATATATAAAATATATACTGTATATGCTTGTAAGTAGTGTGCCCCCTCTAGTTTCCTGAGGAATTATAAAGGACACCAAGGAGGAGGGTAAAAGCAAAGGGAAAAGCCGGAAAATTGAGCATAAAGAATGACAAAGTCTATTACATTAGTAACTATGTTTCTATAAAACGTTTGTAACTATGTCACATATATACATCCTTTCCTTTGGTACGTTCACTCATCTTTTGTTTTTTTCTTTTATTGTCACGTGCACTGGTTATTTTATTCTATACTTGTTAGCATGGATTAGTATGGTTTACTTGATAGTTTGAATTTGGTTCCTTGTTTCATTTTGGCAATGTTGTTATTAGAATGTTACTTGATTTGATTTTATTGATGCTGCATTTGTTCTTACTTGTCTGCTTTTAGGTTGCTTTTAATACCTGACCAGGCACTATGGATTCTGACTATGGCAATGTACACTGTCACTGTTAAAAAAAGAAAAGAAAAATGTAAAAGTAACGTAACAAATGTAGCGTGGGGGGTTGAAGTTGCATGGAGGAATTGTCGCATTACTGCCTTGTTTGACGTCAATGCAAATTTGCTAACTTATATGCATAATGTGATTGTGTTCACTACTTCTGCCACGTCTTATATTTTGTTAAACTGGAAGGGGTGGCTGAAAGATGGACTGTTTTTTACTCAAAAGGATAGAAAGGGACTGGGTTGACCTAGGAAATACATGAACTCTAGATTGGTATAGACCTCGTCTTCTTCTTCTGTCCGTTTCAGGAGTATTAACGCACATGTTGCTTTTAATAAAAGGACTATAATAATGTTTGTCTATTTGTTTCATTGTTTCAAAATGTCCCACTTCTTTCTTTAACCAAAAGAGGATGTTGGAGTGGTTTTGTTTTATTTTGCACTTGTTATCTGTTAAAAATAAATAAATAATAAAAATGGCATTAAAAAAACAAGAAAACACAAATAAAACAAGAAAATCATATAAAATGAGTTAAAATACAGCATTCAAAATGAAGGTACATGTTGTAAAAGTCTGAATGTTGTCATCTTGGCAAGTCCACAATGTAAACCCAGTAAGTTAAATATAATTGTTTCAAGCTGATTTATTCCAGTTGTGCTTAAAGCCTTTAAACACTAAAAGGCTAAACGTTAATTGGATTTTTATTAAGTTTCTGCACAAAACAATGAATCTAAATGAGTGAGTAGCTTTGTAGATTTACACTGACTTTTTAAACTCTACACGAAGTACAGCAGACTGTTGAAAACAAACATGGAATAAGAGTTAAAGCCATATTATCTTATTAACTTTTTCATAGTTTAACAGGCAAACTGAATCATTGGCTTCAACTTTCACCTCCACTGCATCTCTGACATCAGCACTCCGTTAACCATTGAGAAGAATTTGGCAGCTCATATCTGGCTCTAATTAGGGACTTTGTCAGAGCAGTTTGGAACAGAGACACGCAGAAAAGAAACGTTGGAAAAGAGGGCTTCATTTCTCCCTCAGAGATAGTCTTAAATATTCATCATCAATAAAAATCTAGATACGTCTTGATGCATGATGTTTCATCAAACCACCAAGTTCTGAAATGCAAATACATTCATCCATGAAAAGTGGCAGAGGTATTTTCCCACCGCATGAGGATTATGTGAAGGAAACAGCCAGTGGTTTTCACATCGGACTAACGTGGTGGAAAGTGAGGGTGTTGTGGTCAGGTTGGTATGGGTGGATATGGCCTTAAACTCTGGTGACCTGGGTTTAATTCTCAGCTCATACCGAGAAGTTTTCTCCTGTGAGAGTGAGGGTTTCACTTTTAAGAAAACATATTTCTCACTTCCCCATTATCAAAACCATATCCTAACTCCAGTTTTCTCAATTTTAACCATAATCTGAACCAAATTGTTTTACATGCCAAACCATAAACCTTTGGAGCATAACACTATAGCTGATTCTTGATTTATGACGAGGACATGCCATCTGAATTTAGGAGTTCATTTCACTTCGTTGGATCATGTGCATGTCATTAGAACAGTAAATCCATTAGTTAGGATGCTGCAAACAGCCAACTTCACTGAATGTTTGCAAAACAATTGATGTCCCCAATTAGAAACTCTGGGTAGGATGACAACATATTGAACAAAATACATTTTATTTTGTCAATGTAATATGCAATAAAGTTGAAAAATATCCAATTATTAATCATCTTGAAAGCAACAAACAAAAGTAAAACATTTTACTTAATTTTACGTGTGGCTGTTTTTTGTTGGGTTTTCAGTCAGTCCTGATTTTGGACTTACATATCTCAACTATTGGATGGATTGGCAACTGAATTTTGTACAGTCATGCCTGATCCTCTGAGGATAAAGCTAAGTGACTCTGGTAACTCCCTGACACTTCTCTAGGGCCATCAGGAGGTTGACATTTGGGGTTTTGAGTCAAAATATCTTGAAAACTATTGGATGGATTGCCACAAAACACTAATTGTAATAAATTATTGGGCCCTTCACTTTGCACCAGGTCCATTTTGGCCAATACTTTGTTTTATTAAATTACTATAAATAATTATACTTTTATCATTCTTATAACTTATAATATTCCCATCAGCCTGTGCTGTACTTTGCGTTTAGTGATTATAAAATGTTTTGCGTTTTGTCTGTTTGTTGTTAGACTCCTAGGCTTTCACAGATCATTGCAATTTTATGATGAGAGCCACTGTATGGTTGTATGCTATTGTGTTATTTTCCCTTTTTTATCGATTCGTGTCTATCTCTTTTATTATGTGTATTGATTGAGCGAACTACTGTTTGCAAACCAAATTCCCTTTCAGGGAAATAAAGAATATCTAATTTAGTCCAACCTATTCTGAAATCATCGAATCCGTTTCCGGTTTGTCAGCAGGATTGCAAAAAAAAACTACTGTCCTGATGTTTGAATAAAACTTAGTAAAGGGTGTCGCATGCGCCAAGGAAGAACCAAACATCAACTCCTGGAGCAGAAAAATGTTGTGTAAGTGCCATCTAGTGCACTTCCTTTAATGGCCACTTGAGGCTGGCTCCAACAGTGAGTCAATCTAACTTTAATCCAACTTTACAGTAAAAACCAATGTTTTGTTAACATTGTGAGATAGAGCATTTGGTCTTAGTGAGGTCTGTCCTCTCTGAGTGCCCTTCTGGTTAACTAATGTTAGCATGCTAACATGTTAAACTAAGATTATACAGCTAAACAGCACATGTGATCAATGACATGTTAGCATTCTAACATTAGCAGTTCCTGGCACGTCTGTCGACTCTTAGTATTTGTTCATTTAATTATCCTAATAGATAACCTTGATACCCACTCCTGAGGAGTAGAAGCTGTTATCTCTTCTTGGTGTTTAGTCAGTGAGACGGAAATGGATTAGCACTGACACAGGACACTGAATTCACCCAGGTATGTCCACAATGTCATCTACTAAAACATAAAAAAAATGATTGAAAATTGGTAAAATGCACTTTTTTAAGTCAATTTTTCATTGTGACAAAAAAAAAAATTTTTAAAAAGAGTATTAATGGTTTGATAGCAGCAAAAAGAGCACTTGTTTGCCTGCTGAATAAAACACATTTTTGTTGTGTTGACAATAAATGCTGCTCCAATTTATTTAAAAAACAACACACAATGTCAGCATGCACCTCTCTAATATGGATATATTACTTTGTTGTTGCTGTTTCCTCCTTTTTTCTGGGACAATCTTTTGTTGCTATCTATCATGAAAATGCAGTGCCACAAACCCTGCAGGGGTATTAAGTTGAAGATGATTAGATGGATTCAGGCCAGGGAAGAAAAGCAGCTCTTTGCTTGAGTAAACACATGTTTCAGGCGGTGATGGCAGCAGCTCACAATGAGATCAAACCATTTCATTAGGCCGCCACAGTTAAACAAGCTATAGACGAGACACAAACACATACACACACAAGCCTGCATACATATACATGCTTTAACATGTACAAACCAAGATAGTATACAAGTTGGCGTTTTTTATATCTGTTTTTACTATTTATTTGGTAACACTGAGCCACAGCAGTTAGCAGGAGATGAACTACCAGATATAACAGTAATTATAACAAAATTAATAATAGCAGAACATTGTGGATTGAGTAATACTGTAGTCAGTATGATCTCACATTATGTTTAGGATTGCTATTGAAAACACTTTTATAGGATCATGGAGTTTACCCACAAACACTCTGCCTAAGTGAAGTTATGATTACTATAATGATATAATGTGCTAACCACCTCCAATTTTTCCCCCCTCGACACAGAAAGATTGATGGTGGCCAGTCAGACCGTTCCCCGAGGAATCCTTTGAAACCCTGCAACAATGTTGATATAACAAAGATTCATTATGACTTTTATAAAATAAGCTGTCCAGTAAGATTGTGAAAATGATTTATAGCCTTTCAAGGGGAACATTCCTAATTCCTAATAAGCTGCAATAATTTCAGAGCAATCCGCTCCATCTAAACCAGTTATACGACACTAACGTCTCTTACTTGCTAAATGAATTAGCATTTGCAAACAAAGATTTTCTCTGGGGGCTTCAACCACAGGAATTTGACAAACTCCTGCTATTAATCCTGGTTAAATACCAAACTCCAGACAGCACAAATATAATTGTAAGCCAATATAAAGTCTCAGCTGGGGTTTCTGCTGCTGCATTGTTTTAATGTGCTGCGTCATTTCTGTTTGTGTTGCTCAATCCTTCATTGTCTATGTGCTTTTAAGAAAAGTTTCATTGCGTCTTCCCTTCATTGGATTTCTAGGGAGTTTTGTCAGACCAACACCAATACTTCAACAGGAAACTAAATTCCAGAAAACATCACATCCCGCACTGAATAAAAGATTGTTTACAGTATAAAATGCAGTGGTTCAATCCAAAAAGCTGATTAAGAGCTGAAATTGCAACAGCCAGGGAATCAATCATCATATGATCATATGCCACTGTTGCCTGATCCAAGTGTTGATCTGACTCATCACACGCTTTTAAATCAGCTCTCAGATCTACTAATTATTCACTGTTACGCTTGCTGTGGTTCACTGGCCTTCTTGAAAATGGGTCGCATCTCCTGCCGAGCGAAACATGGTTTCAATAACAACACTGTAACAATTTGACAATCATCATGGTTGCCATTCGCCACATCTGAAATCAGCACATTCTTGGCTCCATGCGTCACCTTGAGGCAGCTCAGAGGAGCCATACCTCTTGTGAAATGAGTGCATGCTCCTCTTATGATATTTCTCGCCAAGTTCAGAGGTTAAAAAGTCTCATCTGACAAATAATACTTGCACTGACCCGGGGCGAGTGCTTCAGATACTGTTTTGTTGCGAGTGAAAAGGAGCTTGATTTGTCGATTGGCCAACAAAATGAGCTCATCAGTACCGCATGAGGCAACATCTGGGGTGTAATGAGCAACTGCAACAGTTCTGATTGAGAAAGTCCTTTCACCTTTAAAAACACATGTAACACTCAAAGCATTCATCCCTAACACTGAATATCAGTTACTTAATATGCAACATTTAGAGAGAGATTTACACCCAAAATCAATCTTCTTCATCATGTGCGGCTGTTGTTCATCCAATCTGATTGACAGTTGCCTGGCAGGAACCCATCAACTGTCATCAGATAGTAATTGCATATTGGCTTCATCCTGATTGGTGCAGGGAAGTTCGCCACACAGTTCTTTTCCAAATGAGTCCGGCCCACTTCAAACCAGTGAGGAGAGCACAGTCGAGTCAGCACAATAGAAATAATAAAAAACTGCTCAAGCTCAAAATTGTGTGTTCATGTAGGACCCCATTCAATGGTGGAAGTATTCAGGTCCCTTACTTTAGTGAAAGTGCTAATACCACACTGTGAAATTACTCCACTAAAGTAGAAGT
>CAFUXE010000752.1:301120-319449 GCA_903364295.1 Serranus cabrilla | reverse complement strand
GTCTTGTCTTATTCGTATTTTTCTTATTTCGTATTTTTCTATTCTATCCTGTTGTCATTGTATTGTTGTATTGTACTTAAATACCGGACTGCTATGACAATCTAATTTCCCTTCGGGGATGAATAAAGTAATCTATCTATCTATCTATCTATCTATCTATGAACACCAGGAGTAAAATGCAGCGTCATGTCTCTCTGTTTTCAAGACTCAACACACGCACTGGATAACATCCTGACAAGAAATGTTTAGCTGCATGAAATAAAGGGGAGATGGACAGAGGGAGATAAAGAGGAAGCAACAGGCATTTTTACAAGGTACTATGAAGCAAAGAAAACAAACAAAACATATGTTTTTAAATCGAAATATGCTTTTCATTACACCCTGGTGCTAAAAAAATACATATATTCCCTTTTATTCCCTTGCCAGGTAATAAAAACCTAATTGATTATTGTGATAAAATTAAATAAACCTTAAACTGGATTTTATGACTACAGACTTCCTGCAGAGTTTGGTAAGCAAACTGGGGTTGACTATCAGGGCAGTACACTGTAGTACCGCACTCAGAGAATGACCTCACATCAAACACAACACAGTGGTCGGCCTTTGTGTTGCTGTTCTTTTATGACCATGAATATTTCATTAAGCACAGCAGTGAGATATTCAGGATTGAGAGGAACATTAGATAAAAGTGTTTTCTGTCTTGTTCAGTCAAGAATATCAATAACAATTTCATGCCTGCAGGTCGGAGTGATACCTCCAGGGTGATTTTGTTAAGCTTTGCACAAGAACTGGAAATGGTGGGAACGCTCCCATAATAGTGAAAAGCAAAGACTCCAGCTGTCTCACTGACATAATATCTCCTACAGTATGTTCCCTGTTATATCTCATGTATTTAAAGGCAGTTCCATTTATTAAATAACTGTTTGTGAATCATCCATCTCTGCACATTCCCTCCAGCTGCAGCAGGAGTTGTAGTTGCAAGTCCATTTTGTATGCAAGGAGATATTTAGTGGTAAAAACACAGGCATCAGTGTAAAATTGAACAACTTAATGTTTTATTCACACACTTTAGCACGTTGCTATCACCAGATGAATGGCATCCTTATCATGCTATTTTTCTGTAGCCAGTGTTGAATGAAAGCATGGTGGAATTAGAAAGCAAGCTAGCTAACAAGGCAGCTGTCTAGTGGTTTGATAGCTAGTTAGCTTGCCAATTCTGCCATGCTTTCATTCTACACTGGTTACAGAAAAAGTGCCCAGGCTGGTGGCAGTGGCTCAGCCTAACTCGCAGCCGCTGGTAGAATACATTGCTGGTTAACTAGCAAGTGTAGCCAGCTACTCTCCTCCCATCCATCCATTAACTTTAACCACTTATTTCCAATACGTTATGTCAGCTTGAGTCGATCCCAGCTGACATTAGGTGTAAGGCAGGGTAAACCCTGGACAGGTTGCCAGACTATCACAGGATACATAGAGGCAGACAACCATTCACGCACTCATTCACACCTACAGTCACTAATTAAACCTTAGCTGCATGTCTTTGGACTGTGGGAGGAAGCCGGAGGGCCCATGTTGATACGTGGAGAACATGCAAACTTCACACAGACGAGTCACGAGAGTGCTAACCACTTAACCAATGCATGTGCTCTCCTCCAAGTCAAGTAAAATTCACCTATACAACCATTGATGCTGCAAAAAGGGCGCTGCGTTGGTAGACTGTCACTGTGCAGAGAGGTGTGGAGCCCCTGCAAATGACTTGTGTGAACATTTGATGGTGAAAGGTATAGCTTCCAAAGTTTAGAATGAGCCATGCGGGATGTTTGGTGCTGCCAAATCCATCACCAAGGAGTGCAGAGTGTTTAGACTGACGTGCATCAGAAGAAATACGATTGGAATCACATTGCAAACTACTTCTAAGAGTGGTTTTGATTTGGGCTGCAGCCTGAACAAGGCCTTAGAGGAGCCATCGTGTAGAAAGTTGGTGTGAGACAACATACACAGGCCCTGGCTATAGAGTGCATTTAACAAATATGGATTCCAAGTTTTCAAACCTCTGAGCCAAACATATGTTGGGTAGACTGAAAGTCTGTGTAATTCATCTGAACTGTAGTCTATTCCTTTTTCAAAAGACATCACTTTCAGACCAGCCATCAGTCTCCATAAATCTTTTTTTTTTGTCTGTCAAAAATAAGTTTCATAGCACTGCAAATTGTATCTAGATTGATTTATAGGATATCTCCTCAGGAAAGTTTGTCCACAGATTTAACGGCACTTTTAAACCTCTCAGTGAAGCAAAACTGTCATTGTTCACTAAATGTCCAATCACCCAATCAAAGCACATGGTTTTATTAAACTGATAAGCCTCAGAGACTTCCTACAGCTTGACCGTGATTAGTTTCAGGCCAGAAAAGGGTGCAAACTAAGTCAAGGATATCCTCACCGCACCCTGCCTCAGCAGGCGTGCTGCCTGCTGCCTCATGCGCAATACTATGCTCGCTATTTTCCATCGTTCGGTCTCAATCCAGCTCTAATTTCAGAAAAGAAAACACATTTATTTAAAACATGCGGTCCCTCTCACACCTCTTTCTGTATGTTTTCACCACTTTTTTTCTCCCTCTCTTTTTTGCCTCCACCAACATTCTTGCCTTTTTCTTTTTCTCTGTTATTCCTACACCCTTGCCTTCCCTCTGTTTGTCCTCTCCAGCATGTGTCCTGTCCTGTGGTCTTTCTTTAGTGTCCATATGTTGTTAGAATTAAAAGAGGGGAATGGAGGGAGAGAGGAGGTGGGCAGCTCCAGCCTCCTCCTGAGGGAGCATCTGCTTCTCTCTTTCCTCTTGTTCACAATCATCTCTCTCTCTCTCTCTCTCTCTCTCTCTCTCTCTCTCTCCCTCTCCATCTCGCTCTCTCTCTCTCCATCTATGTCTCTCTCTTTCTTTCTCTGTGGACTAACAAACAGCTCTGACCTCAGACAGTTGGATACATTACAGAGGAGCAACATGATATAAAACAAAAAATATGTAGCCAAGTGACAGATCAGGTTGAGGATGTGGCTGAACTCCAGCAAATCACAAACAATGGCAGATAATTGAAAAAGAAAATTTAGCTCATATGTTTTTAAGTGACAAAAACACCTTCTAATTCTGATAATCTCTTGTGTTGTGTTTATTCTGGTTAATTAAGGCCACGTAATTTATGTTATAGATGTTTGCATAATACGTTTTTCACCTTTCTAACAACATAATTTAAAGCCATTATGTTGTGTTTCAGTGTTTTTTAAAGCCACTATTTATAAGTAGTATATACATGTTTACTAAATGCTTTATAACACTGATTAAAAATAAAATACAAATAAATGTATAAAATAAAATATGATATAATCAAAAAGAATATAGATAAACAGTTGAAATTGCTTAAATAAATAAATAACAATGAAATGTCTTCTGCCACTCCATCAAGGAACAGTATGAAAACAACTGACTGAAGCAGAAAATCCCTGGTCATGATATATTATATACATTGACATAATGTCCAGTGTTTGATCCATTCATAAGAACGTGTTCCTGATGGAGGTGTACTGTATGTAATCAGATAAGGCTGTGGGCACATATGACAAAAAAGTTTGGGAGCCACTGGTTTCTAACACACTATAATGCTGCTATATGTGGTGAGATAGGAAGGGGATTGATACAACTCTGATTTCAGCTACACCCAGGAGACATTAGCCTAGCTTAGCATAAAAACTGGAACATGCAGGAGGGAACAGATGCATGCACAGGTGAAACTTTCTCTGAAGTCTGGTTGCAAGACAACGAGTGGAGATCAAGAAATAGTCTCAATCACAACCATCCATAAAACGACAAGGTGCTGATTTTACATTTTGTGATGTTTTTATAGGGATTACAGCAAGAAAGTGTATTTCCCAAACTGTTCCTTTAATGATAAATTACTTGCACACACGTTTTTATGAGAAGTTTCAGAAACATAAGCTGAATATGCTTTATTAGCAACGAGGCTTTAATGTAATTACTTCTCAGTATTGTATTTGGGCCAATGTCACATTGCAAAATGGGAAATGATGAATTTGTCTCTGAAGCTGCTTTCAGCTTGTAAAATATCTTTTCAGCTATTTATGTCCAGATCATTTCAGATTTGAATGCTGCCTCTCTGTGTAAACACACATCTTTACTGATCGACTCGACACTCTCCAGATATCTGTCAACAAACACGGAGCGGCTGAAGTGTTATGCATTCAATATGTCCATAAATTAGCCATGAACCCAATAACACACCCCGAGAAGTAATTTTCCATGAGCTTTTCCAGAATATGACTGATATAAAATTTCATATCTCCAAACGATGCTTTGAAACATCCCGTGAAATACATCAGCCTTATGTTGCTCGTGAGAGGCTGAGCAGCTGTTTAAAGCAAGCCGAGTAACAACACTTGCCTCTAAAACACAGGCGACATGTAATGTATGTCTCAGCGGGCGCAATAAATTCTGTAATAAAATTATGATAGTGTCAATGTTTCCAACCTCCACGAAGGGAGAGAAGTGAAGCAAGGTCCAAACACTTATGTCAGAGACAAGGTCTTTTGTTATGTGACATATAAATTCCTATTTATATGAGAAATTTTACCAGAGTATTTAATCAAATTCAGCCCCATTAAAGGGACAGTTCTGATTTACTGAAGTGGGGCTGCATAAGTTATGCATAGTTTATTATCTACACAAAAATCAATATCAGTTTGAGTGTAAGATATTTTTAGAATACTTTAACTGCTTTTCCTTGTCATCAGAAAGCTTTAAATTTAAGATAAGACAAGACAAGACTATTTATCCCGCAATCCCGGGAAATTTAGTCGTCACAGCAGCTCAAGATACAGACAGGGGAGTTAACAAAAATATATACATAGAAAAACATACATACAACACTGCACATAGGGTTTTTTGTTTTGTTTTTTGTTTATTGTGTCTGACTCTATGCTTTCATCACAACCCAGACTCAATTGACAAAAACAATAATTTTACCTCGTAGAACACTTGAGTTGCTGGTCAACACCTTCTCTGCTGAATCCAAAATCACCCTTTCAAACACCACTGAAAAAAGGCCCACCTAAAGAAAAAAATAAATATGTTTTATGAGGTAAAATTGCTGTTTTTGTCGATGGAGTCTGGAGGCTTTGATGAGTGCAGCTTCAGTTGCCCCTGTCTGTACTTGAAAAAAGGGCTGTTTCATGGCAAACTAAAGCAGTGAAAACATCCTAAATATTGCATACATTAAACTGATGGGATTTTAGCATATTTTTTTAGCAGTACATTGCTCAGCTTCCTTGCCATTACTCCTGCCTGCTTCTCCAAACTGGGGGCGTGCAGACCACCATCTGCTCTAGATAATACACTGACTGTGGATACATACCTCACACAAGCTCACTTCTGAACTGTCCCTTTAATATCTGTGGCGGGGGAGGCTGCCAACCTTTTCATCACTGATACATAAAAACCTCCTTCTCCTGCCAATATTATGAAACTATGGTTACTATTTTATTCCCCTTCATGTCAGATTTTTACCTGTAAATAATCCAGGGGTGGTGATTTCATAGGTCTGTTTAGCATGACAAAGCAAAGCAGATTATTTCACTTCAGTGTGGAAGACTGTTTAAGTCACTTCTATTGTGTTGCAGTACAATAGAACTGAACCCCATGCTTTCCTATGATTATGTAATTACCTCTTAAATACCTTTTTACTCGCTCTCACACACTGTGTCATTAAAGTTGCCTAAGCTATAGCTCAGCTTTTGTGTATGATATTATGTCTCCAACCCCCCCTCCATGTCTGCTGTGCCCCGCTCACACAAACACAAACTAAATCTGCAGGGCACCATCCCCGCTCTGCTGACTCAGGCGAGATCAAGGCGTCGGGAGTCTTCTTTTTTGGCATCAAGGCAGGAGCGAGGATCTGGAATTACTGGGCATCACGCCATGTGACGAAGGTGTCACACTTGTTTTGTACGTGTAAACGCATAGCAGCGCGCTTTAAATCAATAAGATTACACAAAAGGGCTTTCCTCGCTGCGTAGGAAAGGGTGTGTAAAGGCAGCACGCTTCTGTATTGCTGATGATTCATGTGAGCTTTTAAGAAAGGTAGGACTTCTTTTCAGGTTTGCATACAACATGTCCACACATGACCTCCATGTGCAAGCTCAAGGTGAAGGGTTTGGTTCATTTCAGAAAACCGTAAAGCTCCTGCTGCACTGAGCTGCAAAAACTGATGCAATTGCATCATCGAGGAACAGATGTTTGTGACATTTTGCATCCAACCTCAGTCTCGCTCTTGCGCTTGCCTCATTCTGCTTCTCCTCCATGTACAGTTACGTACTTTACCCTCATATAAACTCCTTTTTCGATGTCAGTGCACCTTCTGGGGCTTTTACAAGGCTTTCCCATGAGGTTCACTGAACGCATAGGGATGATGCATTTACTTATGCGAGATTAGATGACACATAAACAAAGCAGCATATCGCAGCAACCAGGGTTTCTCTGTGCCATAAAGTGAGGAAAAAAACGAAGGAGGGGAAAACAAGGATAAGAAATAATGACAAAATCATGCTGTTAGTTTGGCAGCAAGCAGCGAGGAACACTTCAGAGGGAATCCAGGGAAACTGAGTAAGCATATTTGCTTTTCTCTCTGGAGTGTCTTCAGTGTGTGTTGCCGTGGGTTGAGGATGAAGCTGCTATGTATTATCAAGGTTTGAGTTCAAACTTGTGTATGACAAGTCATCTGTCTGTTTTAGGCTTGTCGTGTTCCACTCGGCTTCTCCTTCTTGTGCAGATACAAGGTACGGTTCATTAGCAGTGTGAGAAATGAGAGGAGCTTTTCTCACAGCGAATGAACAACCCTGTGCTCTCTGGTGAGGGCTCTTCCAGATTTCTGCTACAGTAATTACAGGCCAGAGGGGGTACATGCTGAACCAAACAGCCTCACACACATCAGAGCAAAGAATGTTCCTGCCCTTCAAAGCCTCATGAACGTATGCATCCTCAAACCACACGCTGCTAATATGCTGTAAAGAGAGCTATATTAAGTGTAATATGAGCCAAATAATGACTGTCAGCCTACTTCTACAGGCTTCCACATGTTTACCTTTTATCTACTTTGTGCCGTGCCTTGTCTTACTACAGCTATACCTGAATACCTCTGTAATAGCTGAGGACATAGTGTTGTCTCCTTTTGTTGAATAGTTTGACATTTTTTGAAATATACTAATTGCTTTCTTGCAGAGAGAAGAGCAATACCACCAGTTAGCGTAGCAATAACCCTCCTAATTCAACACAACTTTTTGTGCAGATCCAATATTAGATGGCATGTACGTCACTGAACTGTTTTTTTTTTATCTATATACATTGCCAAGCTTTTTAAGTTTAGGAAAAAAAATAGTATGGGTTAAAATAACTATTTACGTACAGTTACGTAGGTGTCATGTGGGTGAAGTAACTAGGCAAAAAAACTTCCTGTCAAGGCATTATAAAATAAATAAAAGTTTACAATAAAAGTAAATAAATACAATGGAAATGCCGTGAAGTGAAGCCACGGTGGTTATGTAAAGACAAAAGAATTCACACATCATGAGCAATGCAAGTCCTAATATAAGTTACATTAGAGGTCATTAACTTAATTTTCACTCAGGACATGAACGCCGTTCTCCTGGGTAAAAGTCCGACATTTGTTATGTGCCACCAGCACATAAGTCAGTGTTAAAAAAAAAACTTGGTTATTTCACGCAATTTTGTGAGATCTGGCTGTGTTGTCCTGTTACCTTTGAGGATGTGATTCATGCTCACAGTCAGAGGTGTAACACTTATGCATGCCTCTCACCCCTTACCCATATTCTGCAATCTTTCCCTCCCCCCTATTTTCTTTTTCTTCTCACACACATACAATGTCAATGCACACACACAGGTCAAGTAGACGGTTGGAAATCCAAGCTATTGATGGTTACCTTGGGAAATGCCAGAGTTTGGGCAGAATAGACCGAGCCATTTCTTCCCACACCTGCTGCTTTGTGTCACTTTATCCCAGAACATCCTCTCTCGTCACCTTATCCTGGCCTTCCCAGAAACAAGTATAGGATGATTGCCAAGTGCTCTAAAATAGCAGTCAACTCATAAAAAATGATAATAAAGATGTAATTTTTATGTTAGTATATTAAATATACTCTATTTGCTAGCAAAATAAAATCCCATGAATTGTCCATTCTATGTAAGAAATACATCATGTTCATTTTATGTGGCTCAATTTATATAAAAAAAAAACCTTTCCCTCAGCTTTCCCCCACTAGGATACACCAGTAACCAGAGCAGCTAGTGGATCCGGTGACATCGGACACCACAGAGGAGAATTGACTCTTTTCTCCAAGGCACGGGAAACACAGGACGCAATCTAGGCCTCTCACAGTCAGCACGCTATCCAGCAACACAGGCCCAAAGCTTAAGTTACCACCTTACGCTCTTCTCTTTGTTCACGTCTCCATTCAGCAGGGAGAGAGATAACTAGGGCTGTTTTAGGCCCTGAGGTGAGATTAACGGCGTTTGGGAACTGAGGTGGCTCGTTAGCGCTGTCTTTGAATTAAACAGGAAGGACTTTTAAAACGTTTGTGGGCTTAAACATTTTGAAAACACTTTATAAAAGTTAGTTGACAGTTCATTCCCACCTCTGTACTCACACGAGGGAACTACCAGAGGTCTTTTTAAACCCGTACATGTGGAGTGGGGGAGGTTTTGCATGGATGTTTACTCAGGCCATGGGAAACAAACTCAATCTGAATGATCCACTTTCTCAGAACATAAATTTCTGACATAATTAAACACTTCGCAGAGCATCACCAAAGAGGGGACTGATGGCAGGAGTGTGTTTCATCTGTCCCAACCGGAACTGTAATGTTAGGCCAAATAAATAGAGGGTATCTGCGTTCCCGCAAGCCCAGTAATTAAATGTGGAGGCTTTTTTTAGTGCCGCGCTGCTTTGAATCATATCGACATCGGTTAGATAAGGCTACATGATAATTTGTACGGCATGAAGAAAATAAAGGCAAAAACAGGCCTGGAATTAGAGAAAACGAATACATCTGAAATGCATGGTCTTTGAATTTTAATCAGATTTGCTTCCAGTGAAAATATTTGCCTAATCAATGGTTTCCCTTAGAGAAATAGACAAACAATCATCACACCATGGATCATTAGGCGAAATGGGCACACGCCTCGATATGCCTGTGCCCAGCAATCCAGCTAAGTTTAGTACTGCCAACAGTTTTGATCAACATTAACAGCCATAATGGCACATACAGAACTGTACTGTTTACTACAGTGGAAAGAAGCCCTCATTAACAGAAGATAATAACTGTAGGCACCAAAACGCAGTCTGGGAGACGGTGGCTTCAGGCCGAGTTTATACAAAACAGTGATTGGCTTCTGATTGAAATAATGGCAAAATAAAAAGGCATCAGTGTGTCACTAAAAGTCAATTTGCCATTCAGTAATTACAGCACCTCATTTTTAACACCACAGTCAGTAAAAATAGCGTGGCTGGGAAGAGGCGTAATACAGTGTGATTTTTATGCAGAGGAAATGTGGTGGAGCGAAGGAGGGCAGAGCAGCGGTGGAATGAAGGTCAGGTAGCACCTGTTTAACATCAGCAACTAACAGCAGGAATATGAATCAAACCATCTGGGTACAGCTCTGCCCATCAGATTACTGCTTGGCACGCAGCTGCACGGTGTGTGTGTGTGTGCGTGTGTGTGTGTGTGTGTGTGTGAAAGGAGGCACAGACAGACAGATATACGAAAGCAAAAGAAGAGAAAGAGCCAAAAATGAAAAGCAGAAATCCTTTCCTCGCCCAAAATCCCAAATATCAAGGCTTTATGGGTTTAACCTTCCATCCTTGTAAATATATTTAGAAATTATTGAATCCATATTTAGAAATTTCAAGTTCAGCATTTTGTGGAGTGGCACAGTAAAAAAGTTAGAGGGCTCCGTTGATGTTTATAGAACTTGAATTATGAGACGCAATGTTTACTTTACTGAGCTTTTCATTTATTCTACAGTGACAACACACATTCCTCTGATAAATATATATACATCATCGATTCAGCTTGTAGGTCAGATTCTTCATCAGTTCCCTTATTCATTTCTGTTTAGTTTGCTGTGTGGAATAAATAACTTTATTTTTTAAAGAAAACCTGTGTATATGTGGACTAGGCCTTCGAGCATCCACTTATCTTTTATTTAGGTAATTAGCTATGATAAAACCTCGGTTTCTAAAGGCGGTAAGGCGTGGCATGAAGAATTAAGTTGGATTAAGACTAGGGAACCTTGAAGCTTTTCAAAGTTGGTTCATTCTCCTTGAGCAGGTTCTCCTGGTTCTCCAGGTCGAGAGCTCAACCTGCAATAAAGGCAGCTTGCTAAGAGCAAAGACAACCTACAGATATATGTACAGTAACAGGTGGAGACACCTTTTCATTCAATGGTTTTTCTTTACTTTTATTATATTTTCTACATTGTAGATTAATATTAAAGACATCAACCCTATGATGGAACACATGAGGAATTATGCAGTTATCAAAAACTGTTAAACAAACAAGAGCATGTTGTATATTTTAGGTTCTTCAAAGTAGCCTTTTTTTTTGTTTTGTTTTGCTATGATGGTCTCAAACACATTAAGAAGGCAAGAATTTACACAAATTAACTCTTAATGAAGGCGTATCTGTTATTGAAAACCATTCCAGGTGATCCAAGCAAGAGGTGGCCACTTTGAAGAACCTAAAATATAAAATATTTTCTGGTTTGTTTAACACTTTTTTACTACATAATTCCATATGTGTTCTTTCATAGTTTGTTGTAGTGCATTACTGTAACCCACTTGACTTGAGGAAATATGTTAAGCTGTATCCTAAAACTAGAAATAAGCTGTCACTTTATGAATGAGAAAGAAATGGACAGACTTAACCATCAAAGAAGTCAGTAATCAGCTCTAAGATGGGCCAACGACCAATATAAAATCATACCATGGGAAGCTTTCAGTACCCCCAGTCATGTGTTACTATGAACATGGGTCTAAGGCGGCGGCTGTGGTCAGTGAATGTCTCCTTTTTAATGCTTCAGCTGGTTGGGCGCGTATTATGCTAATTTCAATATACGGATCTGCTTGGATGAGAGGTTAAACCCACAGAGCCCTGTTAGAGGGCTCAGCCTGTGTGAGAAATGATAAAGAAAGTAGGATATTAATTTATCTGAGCAACTGGGGACAACTTTTTTCAAAGCTGATTTATTATCTCAGGAGTGCAGCCGAGATGATGATGTTATATGAAAAGACTTAATGGACTGTCCTGCAGGGGCTTCACCTCCCAGAAGAAAGAAACAAATAAACAAACAAACAGACAAGAGATGTAAAAGTACACACAAGTAGCCTACGTGTGTGTGCCAGAGGGTCAGTTAGGCATTACAGCTATCCCAAACAATGCTTCAAGTTTCTTGTTGTGTCACCCAATCTACTGTATGCTATATTAGCTAATCCCTTCTTAGATTATCGCCCCGGGCATCTCATATGTAACACCTGTTGTTTACCTCTCAGTCATCGGGACACAAACTGCCTCAATGAAACCCTTGAATATCGAGGAAGCACATGGAGGGAGACATCTTCGGCCTCTCTCCTCCATGCTCCCTCCCCCACTGTCCGTCTCTCTCTCTCTCTCCCTCCCTCCTTTGGCCACCACCAACAGCTGTGGAGTGGAGAGCGAGCTGATGACGTCCTCAGGGGTAATTGCGCTGTAAATGTGAGGTCTAAGGGGGTAAGTAAAGAGCTGCAGGCCAGGACCAGAGTCGCCAGAGAGAGGGAGAGAGCAAGAAAGAGACACAGGGAGAGAGGGGGGAGAGGGTGTAACCTGACACCAACCACCACCTCTATTATAAGGAGCATCACCAGCACCACATCTGCCCTATATATAGCTTGTGGGCTGCTTTCAGTTTCAGTTTTCCCTCTCTTTCTTTGTGAGACTCTCAATCGTCTTTTCTCTGCAGCTTCCTGCAGCCCTCCTTTTACTACCCGTCTGTCACAGAGTGGTGTCAGAATGTGTATACATTCAAGTGCATGAGCTCATAAGTGAAGGTTTAATGCACGCTGGAGATGACTGAATACATTTCTTAGAGAGGGAGGCAAAAATCTTTCATTACAAAATGTTGCTGCATTTCACTTTTTTTTGGAAATGCATCAGTAGGTACATTTCAGTGCAGACTAGCAGAAAAGACCTGACTGGTTTATGATACGCTGTGTTAATGGTTCATATATTATCAGGAGTATTTCAGCTCAGGATTGTGGGTACTTACATGGAGAAACAGCAACCTCAATAAATTAAATATCATTAAAAAAAACATTAAATCAAACCCCTTCGTGCACTTTGAGAGAGCAGAAATCTGCTCTATTTACTCATCTACCACTATTTACAAAGAACATTAGGTACATTAAAGAGGAAAGGAGCTACCATTAGCTGGTTTTAATCATCCACCAAATACATTTTGTTATTTTAGATATAATCTGAACTGTGTGTAGGAATGCAGATACAGTAATGTTTGAAAGTCTCAGCATGCCTGAGGGCAAAACAGAGTTGCTGCACTGAAAACAAGTATGAGACGTCAGGCTAAAAACAGCATATTTAACATCGAAGTTTGATTGTTGCTGAGAATAGGTTAAGTTTTAAGGAACCCTGACTGATTTTTCTAGCATCATGTGCATGGTTGGAACTTTCTGAGGCTGTACTTATAGTGTTTAGTAGTAGAGCTTCAAGTAGCATGCTGATGTTTAGTAGGCAAAGAGGTATAAAGTTTACTAACTTAGCTTATCATGCTAACATATGCGGACTGGCACTAAACACAAAGTGCAGCTGAGGATGATGGTAATCTCTTAAGAGTTGCAGGTACTTGGATATCAACCAAAGTAGTGGTGCACTTAAAGTATTGACCTGAAGAAATCCAATATGGCCAACCTCACAGTGGCACTAGAGGAAAAGTCAGTGGACCATGAACTTCCAGACCTACCAGATTTTATGGCAAGTCATCCTATAGTGTAACATCTTTCATCATTTTATTGAGCCGACAAGCCAACACTGCCACCAATAGAGCCTCTAACTTAGCTTTAAAAATACAAAATAGATTAGCGGTAGAATAGTACTAGAAAAGTATACAGTGTATAGAGGCAGAAAAGTAAGTGGCTCATTAAATCAAAGCCCTGGTTCAAAGACCTGAGTTTCTTCCCACGGTCCACAGCTCAGGTGAACTGGAGACGCTAACTTGCCAATAAATTCCAATGTTTAATGTTAGGGTGCAGCCTATTCTTCTACAAAATATGTTTCTATGCTATTAATATTTGTTGACATTCAAGAGCAAGCATAATTGTTGCTTTGACGGTTTGTTGCCCTTTGATGAATTGGCAACCCATCCAAGTTTTCATAGGCCTGAGTAACAACCTACTGCGATAAAGTTATGTAAACACAATACGTAGTTTCTACAGCGTGTGGAAAAAGTTTTATATTTTATTGTGACACTGTCTTGTTATATCAGCTGGTAAACATCCTGCAGAGTTTCTGTTCAGTGTGTCTGAAACACAGCACAATTCCTCTTTTTCTATTTTGGTGTGAGGCTGGAGGAGACATTCAGACGGTTCTTGGTTCCTTGTGGTTCCTCCATCAGCTCTGAAGCTGAGTGGGTGGCTGACTAGCGGGTCGACTGGCATTCCCCCAGAGACACAAGGAATGACAAAAACTTAGAAAAACAAAAGGCACACCAAAACCCCAATTGAGTTGCACAATAAAATCCTAATTAGCTACTGGCAATAATGATAATAAAAATATAGTCTAGACATGCTGTATTGAATAAAAAGTGGGGATTTTATGAGAGCGTAATGCACAGTTTAAAAAAACCTCCACAATGTTGTCTGCAATGCCAGTGACAGCTTATATTATCTTGTTTTATGAATAATAAAAAGCTTTGCCGTTTTCTTGTTTGCTGATGTAAGGGGAAAGTATGCTGGTGGGTGTGAGTGAAGTCTGGGTCAGACTCGCACGCTGGAAACAGCTCAGTGTTTCATTAGCTTGCCTACTGTTGCTTTATTGTTATTGAAGTGGCTGTTAATTTAAGCTAACTATAATGAAGAGCCAGTAGAGTTAGGGATCATGGTATACTCTTCAGCAGTAATTCTTGCAGATTGCCTGTGTGAAAGAGTGGGTGCTTGCTTGCAGTTTTCTTAAGCAGCACATCTTCAATAAATACTTCAACATTTTAGTAAATATTCTTTTTTTTCCATTTTTTTGTAGTAAGATAAGACTGATACTGCTCTGATGTTCAGTAAGTAGAAGCAGCAAGTCTGTAAAAGTGAAGACAATGCAAAAAAGCCTTGAATCTGCATTTTTAATGGCCTGCAGGGGAGTCTCGACTTGTTGTGAAAACAAATGTAATTCCATAGAAGTCAATGAGAAAATTATCCTACTTCTCACTTGATTTATTACTTCAGTAAACATTTTCCTACCATATTTCTGGTCTAAATAACACTTGCAATCCTTCTTCAATACAGCATGATGTTCATTTTGTACATTATTTAGAGTAAAATAGAAAAAAAGTGGCTATCTTGTGATTGACAAGTCACTATCATGGTGCACTGTTTACATATCTATGTTTTCTTTCAAGATTTTTAACGTTTGTTTTGTGTGTTTTCTGGAATATTCTGGTGTATTTGGTGTACTTACAGACAAATTATGAATCTGGCTAGTGCTAGCTCATAACTCAGAGCCCCCCTCTCATCCAAATATGCCAAAAAAACAAGACGGTAACAGCTAAGGTTAGCATGAGGGGCAAACTGCTCACTGTTTTCTGTCCACTGATAATTAAAAAAAAGAAAAGAAATGCCTACCAGCACATCTACAGTTCATAGATGTTTTATCTCATTTGTTTAATCCAACCAAAAACCTAATGGTGCCAGACTATTTCTGGTCCAATGACAAACTAACCCTCCCTAATAATCATATATTTCTCAATAATTTTAATCGAAAGAAACATGTCCTACCAGTAGCTGGAAAACCCCTTCTTTTACAATCTTGGTTATTTAACTAAAAAATGACTGCCTCTTTTAAAGACTGGAGACCACAAAGTGTTTTTGTTATAGTCATAAAGAGTTCTTGCTTATAAAATGTAAGACACAACTTCAAAGTTGAGTAAGGAGCTATAAGGGACATTTTATTCAGAAGTTAGCTTAAGAAACATCTTGGATAGACCAGGTTATCAAGATTGATCAACATGTATATCGCGTATATATATATTATTATCTGAAGAGTACAAAGGATGCCTAAATTATTGATGGGCCATATGTGCTCAGATTTTCATTTGAACTGTTGCACAATCTTCATGAACATTGTTTACCTTATTTGGAGTATCCTTGTTTGTAACAATGGATGTGGCCAGAATCTCTGTCAAGTAACTTACTGCCACGGGGTTTTTATTGTGTAGAGACAGTGTGGCGATGCTGGTTGTTGCCACAGCGGACACCCATAAAACAAGTCATTCTCTAATTTTGTTTGTCATTTACTGCATGTAACAAATGTGGCAAAATCTCTTGCACTCAAATCTTTTTCATTGTATATGATATAGTGCACTGTGGAGGATCCATTGAAGGAAATGTGCAGTGAGTTTTGAGCATGGTTAAAATGTATAAAAGCATCTATTTTTGTAGCCCTCTGGTGAGGAGCTTTTCCTGCAGTGTGCGGGCTCCCTTCTACTTTCTTTGATCTTTTTCTGGAATCAAATGTAATGATTGTGGCTAACTTTGAAATCTGGAAACACACTTGCTGTGTCTCGTTGCAGAGCTCCTTTGCACGGTTCTCACTGGCATATTTAGGCGGCTGTTTTCTTCTGTTTAATTCATCTGAATAACTGGATAGCTTTGATTAAAACACTATAAACTAATGACCAGGTTCTGTCTCATTTTTTGTAGAGGTGTCAGGAGGTGTTCATTCAGTCAACAGACTACACCAGATCACTAAAGTAATAGTTTGAAATTTAGACTTCAATGAAAAAATGAGGGACAGCATGATACCACTTTTAGATACCAATACAGCAACCTTAAGTATCTGCTAATACTGATGCCAGTCTGATACAATATTTTTCCCTTAAACAACCAAGCACTTTAAATGTTTTTCCGAATACACTTTGAAACAACAAGGTCAATTATGAATTATGAATGCTGGATCTGGTTGAATGATGGAGATGGTACATTTTTAAACTTTCCCAAAATCTGTGAACTCCTGGGCAGGGCCATCAGGAGAAACAATCCTGTACATACCCTGGAAGTAAACCTGGAAGCTAGAAACTTTTTGGCATACTATGTGCACCAGGCAAGCAACTCTCATTGGTTTCAACAGGCTCCATCTTGTAGGCCGGTATTCAGTTCTAAATTATCCTGACTTTTAGCTCCCTAAAAAGAGTGGGAAAGATTACCATGTTTGAAGTTTGTGAGCATTCAATTTTCTCCATTCCCTCAAAGGTCAACACTGTCAAGAGAGTTTGTCAGTGGTCAATGGCAGGAACTCTGATACCACTTGTCCAAATACAAACTCTACTTAAAACCACCACATTTTACTTCGCCTCCACAAGTAAAAGTAAAGTTCAAAGTTTCACTGTCATAATTGCACGTGTGACTCAGTCCTGACACTACATCACGCAGGAATTCATGCGTCACAACTGGGTGAAATGAAGACCGTGTACATGCAGAGCTCCTCGGCATTAGAGTATTAGTGGGCCACAGTGTAAGCAGTGTTGGATTACTTATTTCTGGAAAATGTGATTTTGGTGTCCACCAGTGTTATACAGTTTAATTTGACGGCTGCTACATGAGTAATGTGTATTATTCAAATCTGTAAAGGTTGATTGCAACCTCACTTTAAACCTACTCTTCATCTTCTGCTGCACATGTATTTATTGTTTTTCTTCACTAAATAATTTTACATTTGGGTGATTTCAGCTTCATTGTGTTTTCCTGGTCATCAAACAGCAGTATATGCTGGAACTCTGATAAAAAGAGCTTCTGTTTGAAGAGGTACACCCAGTAAAGCCGGGACTTGAGGCATGTTAGGCTATAATGGCAAATGGAATTAGAGCAGAGCGTGTCTTTCATGTGGTAATAGGCCTATTTGTTGGAGTTGGGGGACTGTCCCTTCATGTTACTTAAATGGCTTTATGGGACTATATTTCTATATATAAAAAAGATCTTTTTACCACAAGTACCATGGAGGGATTTTTTACATGTGACTGTGCATTTTGGAGTGAAGATGTAGAGTTCTTGGTTTCTCTCTCAACCTACTGCATACTTTTTTCATTTAAATCTGAGTAAATTGACTAAGTATGATTATAAACCAAAATTGACTTCTCATAATAAAACATATTGGGAGTTTGCCATTTTATAACCATTTTGCACTTATACTCATGAAATTTTGCACACATATTTCTGTTCCTCTTCGGTTGAATTGTAATTACTTTGAGTAACTTTGTCTATTTTTTTGTCCAAATAGCTTTTACCGTCAGGCGTCCCAGTGGCTTATCGGTCAAGTGCATACCATGAAGGCTTAGTCCTTGCAATGCAGCAGGCCTGGGTTCTAATCCAGCTTCGTATCTCTACCACTATCAAATCAAGCTGACAAAGACCAAAAAAATAACTGTACAAAAACATATCATTCCCATCTGCCTGAGCTGCACTTTTTTATTGGTTTGTTTAGTGCCATTTCGCAAATGTTACCATGCAACCCCCCTAGAAAAAGATGGTGAACATGTTAAATATTGCACCTGCTATGATCAGCATGTTAGTGCTGTCACTGGGCACATATTAGCGTGCTGACATAAGCATTTAGCTCAAAGCACCCCTGTGCCAAATTACAAGCTCACAGAGCCACGGGCATGGCTGAAGAGTTTTTGTCTTGTTTAGTATTAAAAACTCTTGGGAAAGTTCAGTAATTTACCAGCAGGTGCTTCCTGTCTGTGTGATTCACAACATTTAAGGCGGACAAGTGATGTCAGTTCGACAGTTCTATTTTCAGTAACATTGGGAATATGTATGTCTCAACTCTGCCAACTCGTGCTGCATCTGGAATCAGATTTCCCCACCTTCATTATCCAATGTAATGAGTTCAGGGCACTTCAGGTTCCATAAATCTGTCACTATGTGCGGTTAGACTACCTCACTTCACCTTGTTGAAGTATAATTTGGCTATGTAATGAGTTTTGTTAAAGGATGTCCTCAGT
>CAFUXE010000752.1:262860-281074 GCA_903364295.1 Serranus cabrilla | reverse complement strand
TCTCTCTCTCTCTCTCTCTCTCTGTCTCTCTCTCTCTCCCTCTCTCTCTCTCACTCTCACTCTGTGTCCGTCTGTCTGTTCGGAAGACACTACACTACACTACACTACACACACACATACACACACGTCGTCTTGTAGAGTAGTTGTAGTTTGGAGACAATAAAACCGGTTTTACTGCCCTTTGGGGGAATCTCCGCTGTCATCCCGGAAGACTCATCTCATTCTCGCCCTTAAAGGAAGTTGAAGCGAACAGGTGCGTAAAACAGCTTCCTTGTTCTCTTAATCCAGTGATATCTTTCTAAAAATCCTTTATTTCAGAATGCTATCTTTTGTTTTATTAATCGCATTGCACTACAATAGCTCCCTTCTCTATTTTAATGAATAGTAAACCCATTCATGGTTTCTCAGTGGGGCTGTAACCAGTTCTACAGGTGGGATTCAGCAGCCTCGGAGCACGGCTGTTTGTATAACCTGCTCAATTGTTTCACAGCTGGCTTGATTAACCTGTCAGAGAGAAAACCAGGGCGGTGGCATGGTTTTGTGTGTCTTTTCCACGCGTTTTTAACACCGAGCGCTTCGATCCGGGAGTGCCTTCTCATTGCGCCTCTTTTGCCATCCTCACAGCT
The DNA here is from genome assembly GCA_903364295.1 of Serranus cabrilla. Classification (NCBI taxonomy): domain Eukaryota; kingdom Metazoa; phylum Chordata; class Actinopteri; order Perciformes; family Serranidae; genus Serranus; species Serranus cabrilla. Next base: position 280,448 of record CAFUXE010000752.1, on the reverse strand, counting down.
GTGTGTGCGTGCTCATTTTGGGAGTCAATCAAGCAGCCATGGACACGTTCATGAAGGGTATCTCTAAAGCCAAGGAAGGGGTCGTGTTGGCGGCGGAGAAAACCAAGCAGGGAGTGACTGGAGCAGCTGAGATGACGAAAGATGGGGTTATGTTTGTCGGTGGGTGCTGTGAATTCATGTGATTGATGGTCATGTTAGGAGAAAAATAGGTCAGGAAGCTTTTGTTTGTTTGTTCATTATTATTATCAGGGTTGGGCCAGATTACTTTGAAATGTATTCAGTTACAAATGTAGTGTAAACCATTGGATTACAAAATGATGTGTTTCTCACATTCAGTATTTACAGGTGCAGTACTGACACAAGCTACGGTTGAACTGTGTATTCTGCAACATGTGGGATACTGTTTCTTTTGTGCAAGTTTTTGTTGCTGCTGTTTTTTAAACAAAGGAGGACACATGGATGACTCGGAAAATCACAATAGCAATTTAATCTATAATCTAATATAACACTTTTACAAATGTAATCTGGGCTCATTATAGTTAGGCTACTTCATTTTTTGATTACATAATCTTGATTACATATAATCCATTACTACTGAACCCTGATTATTATTATTAAGATACACAACTATTGAGCAGTCTTCTGTCTTACTGTCTGTAATATTATTATTTTTCACTAATTAATTCACATGCATTTCCTTTCAGGTACCAAAACAAAGGATGGAGTCTCATCAGGTAACATCACATATCAAATTCAGACTCTAATGCAACTGTGCCTGGAATAAAAAAATCTATATTGTATAAATGTACACATTTTGTACACCAGCTTAAGCTCACAGTTAGTCACAAAGAGAGGTGTACTGTAACTCTGCAGGTGAGTAAGTGTCATATTTCACTGCCTTACTCAACACAACCTGCCTAACTCCCTCGTGGGCCAGGCCCTGCCATTTCTGATACATAACAAGCAGACAAGCCAAGGGGGACTTCCTGTTATAGGCATCCAGGGACATGGGCTGTATTGTTGCATCACAGCTGCAGGTAGAGTGAGTGTTTTAGAAGCTGGGATTATACAGAATGTCATGAAATAAAGGAAAGAGAGGATATGTTTTCTCCCAGTAGGACCAAGCAGCCTCTAGTAGACCTATGAGCTACATAGCTACCCAATTCTGATTAGTTATTAGGTGTAAAACAGCATCTGTTCCAACAAGTCCTCCAACTTCAACCCATATGTCAGAATAAACCCTCGAGTGAACCTCAACCTAGCAGCTTTCTTGTGAATGAATATATATATTTTTCTATCCTTAATTTAACAATGAAGCGTCACAAATCAAGAAATTACAACACATCTCTCCAGTGACACAAAAGATTTACTAAAAAAGTGCATGTGAAATCAGATGCACTGACCGCAAAAATGCATCGTTCAAACAGTAAAAGGCAGGGTGAAACTCAGTGAAGTACACTACAGGTGATGATCTGGTTTTACATAACTCTGTAGGGCGTTCCAGGTGGAAGCATTAGAGAATTTAATGACTTACAGTAAGTAGCTTCTAACACATCTGGGAACGCTGTTACAATTTAAGATCCAGATTTAGCTCAATGCAAAAGCGCTATTTATAAAATGTGGCAACAGTAACAAATCAGTTGGATTATTTGAGTATTAACATGTGACAATCCTCACCGTCCTGTATCTGTTTTTTCTTGTTGTTGTTGTGTATTTTCACTGTTGCCACCACATGATGTTTCCAAAAGGAAGAACCATTAAAATTTGGGTGACTTTATGTGTGTTCCTTTAGCACCTCCATCAGGTCAAACTAGGCAAAGAATGATTAAAATCAGCATGATGTTTAGTATAAAAATAAGCAAAGTAGCTGTTATTTCTCTTTTTTGTCAGCATCAATCACAAACAACTACTAGCTGTGATTGTCGCTAAAGTCAAATTACGCTTCCTATATTGTGAGATCTGTGTCCACATGCTAATCCTCACAGATTCACCCCGCTCAAATATCGTTCTTCCTCTTCTTCCGTCCCTGCAGCTGTGACTGGAGTGAGTCAGGTCAGTGGAGCCGTTGTTTCTGGGGTTGCCAATGTGGCCCAGAAAACTGTGGCGGGTGCAGGCAACATTGCCGCTGCCACTGGATTGGTCAAGAAGGATGCCACCAAACAAGTAAGAAAATCATTTTCATTTGAAGTTGTACTGAACTTGTTTTACCTTGTTTTGCATGCAAAGCGCAAAAAATAGTTCACTTAATGTCAATAACCACACCAGCAGCTAACCAGCTACGGGCTGTAGTAGCTGCTGTTTAAAAAAAGCATGTAATCTAATCTGAATACTTTTGGATAACTTCAAACCTTGAAAATATTGCACCTACTACACAGCGACAAAAATGCTATTATATAATACTATAATCTGATATAACTTGGTAATAGTATAGACAAGGAGTAGCCAACCTTTGCTAACAAAAGAGCCATTGTTGGCGGAAAAAAAGAGAAATCATATCAGGATGGGGCTGCAAACCTTATTTTGAGCCTTATAATAAAGATAAAACAGCCTGCCAAGTGTAAATGAGCCTACTAATATTACTAATAGTGCGTAATGAGAATTTATTAATATGATTTTTGCATGCAAATGAGAGGCTGGACACCCGAGATATATCTCAGGAGATTTAGAAATATAAGATAGGCTAGCAAGGAAACTCAATACTAGACATGAAGTTCGCAAAATTTAGAGATTAAAGTGCCAGGATATGAACATAAAATGCCATTTTTTTTACAATGATAAATTAAAAAAATTAAAAAGTAAAGTGAAAGCCACAGGGAGCCACATGTGGCTTCACAGCCGCAGGTTGGTATAGGCTCTGCTTTAGACCTTTGTATATTATTTAACTGCTGCCCACACAGAGCAAGCAGCAACCCAAGAGGCTAATAAATGAAGCCAACACAGAAGTGCCAAAAAGTTATACAAAAATCAAGGTCATGGCTTCTGTGAGTGGCAGGTGGTTGACGTCACAGGTGCTGTGTTTCAGCCACCAGGCTTCACTCGACCCGCCACAGCTCAGTCTTTGCCTATTTTTGGATTATCCAAGAGTTAGGACGCGGCCACAATGGAGACGCAGAGAGACAGAACACTAAGCTGTTTAACCCTGAGGCTTGAAGCTAAAAAAGTCTCCAAAAAACTAGAATATCATACTGTTTTTTACCTTGCATTTTCCCTACATAAAAAGTGAGAAGAATTTAAATTCCTGTTTGACCTTAATGCTTTTCTATGGACAGACAGTATTGATATACAATATAAAAAACACCTTTGCAGCACAGCGCAGCACATCCCTCCATTTCATGTCAGTGGCATGCCAGCTATAACTCTTCACTGCTTCAAAATGGCCTCCTGACCTTGGGTCATTTATCATCCCTCCTCATAACTGTTGTGAGTCTTTTCTTCTCTGAAATGAAAGCCGTTACATACGGTTAGCGTTCCCGCATTGTTCATCTTGTCACCTTGGCCATCATTTGTCCAGAGGAGGAGGAGGAGGAACAGACAGTTCACAGTATCAAACAATTTACTGCAGTGACACAAGTCAAATATGAAAAATGACTTTTCTTTCCACTTCTTCGGTTGGTTATTTTGCCCTCTTCTTGTGTCTGGCAAGGCTTTTGATTGTTGTTTGTGTGTTTTTCTATACACATGGCTACCATTTAGGTCCCTGAGGTCACATCTTAGGGTTTGTTTTTTTTTGGGAATTTGGGGTTTTAATATTTGAAGACATAATATTGTATGTAGCCTTAAAAAATTATGAAAAAGGCCATTCAATGGGCTTGTTTGACCTCAAGGTTGCATGCATTGGGATTTGGTGGATTGTAAACATAATGCAAAGACCATGACCTAAATATCTACATATTCACTTTTCATTTACTCCGATTAGCGCAGAAACTTGAATCAAGGCGAGATGAACAGATGGCCCTGATGGTCACGCTCGGCTTTTTTACGCTGAAAAACACTGTTATCACGGTTCTCCTTTTGTTGTCAGACCATAGCAGCTCCCCTACCCTGTGGTTTAGATGTGGATTAATAAGGTGTTAAAATTGGTTGTAATTCTGAAGGGATGACTACATTTGCTTGTAATTACCCTCCTCTCTCATAACGTCGCTGTGAGTAGCAGGAAATGATAAGCCAATCAAAGATTTCCCTGGGCAACGCCAACACTGTTGAATGTTTGTTGTGATGCTCGACCTCCCGCCCCTTAATTAGCAATGAAACACAATTTAGACCCCGAGAGATAACAGCACACACACCCATGCACACACACTTCCCCAGCTCTGCTTTAATTGGCTGTGATTAGCAGAAAGTAAAAAGATAAGATACCAAAGAAAGTTATTTTCCCGCCAGTGGCAACAACCTGAACAAGCGGTTGTTTTTTTAATTTATTGAAGCGATGAAGTTTCTTCTCCTCTGCTGCTTTCATCCTTCACGCTCACATTAGATTTCATAATGAAAAGATGCTGCCGGTATTTCCCACAAACATCCAATTGAATCCTTTCATCCTCGTCAGCAGTGTGTTATGAAGGCAGCAAGATAGCTGATATTCACCCTGAGGGATAAAACACTGATGGAGCTCCACCTGGAATATGATCAGCCTTATTATGAGGAAGCCTGACAAGCCAGACTGGCAGGCGGCGCAAACAAACAGATGGACAAACAGACACAGAGGGTACCGACTGATGGAGAGACGGTGGACTGACTGACAAGGGACAAACACACAGATTAAAAAAAAAAAATCAGTTCTGGTTTTCCCAGCGCGAGATTGACATGCAGACAGCAGCAGATTGTGCTCATTTAACCATTATTCCCAGGCGGCTCAGACCCTTTAACGTCATTAATATTGATTTCATTTAATAATTGATGCCAGGTTGAGAGAGCCCATCAAAGATCGTCTCGTGTGTGTCTGACACACACACACAGAGACACGCAAACAGAGGATGGTGGGAGTCTGATTAATCTTCTCATCTAGTTGTTTCACCAATTCATCAGCTGCTGGTGAGTCATATCAGGAGACAGCAAAAAGCCAGAAAGGTAGAAGGAGAGGAAAATGACAATGAGATAGAGAGCGGCAGTGGGAGCTGACAGGAAATAGAAAATGGTCTCAACAAACACGTCTTATTGCTCGGATCTTTTCAATAAAAGAGGCTTCTCTATTGCACGTCCCTAGGAAGCAATTTCTGCTTGGAACAAAAGAGATTGGAGCTGAGGTGAGGCTTTGATTTTGCTATGGAAAGATGGTTTACACAGATATTTCAGGTTTGATTTGTCCTGAAAAGTGAACAAATCTTTAACTTTTTGGCCAAAGTTTAATCTGACCACAGCAAAGAAAAGACAAGCTGCTTACTGGCAGTCATACAATGTGTTTGTGTGTTTATACATGAGGACACACACAAATACACACACACATGCACACGCGTCTCCAGCTCTGCTCAGTGAACAGATGGAGGCGTGATGGGTGGTGTTAAATGCAACAGCAGGAGGAGAAGGTGCAATAAGTTAAGGTTATGTCAGTTGCCGGTGAGCGCACATGTGCACACGTCAGAGCACTGTGACCGCTCGCCATTAGGGAAGGTCACTTCAATGGCACGGTGTAATCACGGCGTCCTGTCAGCGAGGGACGTCACAGGCCCCCGCCTCCCCTTCTTCATTAGCGCCTCATGCCTCTCCTCTCTCAGCAGCCCACTCACTCCAAATGACCACCAATCATAATGATCCTTATGAAATGAGTGCAAGTGCCTTTTAATGTGTAAAGGGACAAGAACGAGTGAGGTGAAATCTGTGGGTTGTGTATCTTGTGGCTTGTGTTATATAATATCGCATAAATTAAGGCGCAAGCAAATACATCCAGATGTTGTTCTGAAAGTCTGGAGCTGTGTGTGTGTCTAGGGGCTGCAACTTATCATTATTGTATTACATTCTGGTACTGATTCATATTGTTGTCTGAAATAATTTCCCACAGTCCAAGGTGACATCTTTAAATGTCTTATTTTGTCTAACCAGCAGTTAGAAAACAAACTATCATGCTTACTGTCATATCCTGGGATCATCAAATCAAATCCTGGGACAAGCAGATATTGAGCATGTTTTCTTAAATGGTTCTTCAATTATTAAAACAGCTGCCGATTCATTTGCTTGCTTAATCGGCTAATCATTTCAGCGGTGACTGTCCAAACAACGAGTATAAGGGCTTCTCACATGAGTCACTAATCACACAGAGAAAAAAGGAGGAGAGTGAAAGAAAAAGTGAATGGATTTCATATGCACAATATGAGCACAAATACAGGCATATGGTAGCAGACTTGAGCACGTATTACTATATTATTATACTCATTTTTCCGCCTGTAACATCCCTCCTCTTTTATTCTATTTTTGATTTCAAGTAAAAAATGTTTTGTTTTGTCTTTTGTCAGGGTGATGAAGCGTCAGCAGTACAGGACATGGCAGAGTCACCGATTGATACTGACCCTGCTGATGCTACAGAGGTAAGACGAATGATAATCAATGATAATTATAATATAAAGCTGCATTTCAAGGCTATAGGATTTTAGGTGTTTTTTTGTCTTTCATGCTTAAATAATATTAAATTACTTGTATATAACATGGGATTTGGTAGCAGCTTTCATCCTTCAACTGTAAAAAATAGCTTATATTTTAGTTTGGATAGTCTCCCAAAGCTGTTTGATAATCATCCAAAGCTGAAAAAGTAAATAGCGCTAGGGACACAGACTGACCTTGAACACAACGTGACAGCAGCTAGCATAAATAAACTGCATTTTAATTGGGGTTGTAGCCTCAACAGGTTTACACAGTTTCTGAGAGGTACTGTGCACTCTAATACCCACAATACCACACTACATAGCATACTACGAATACTTCTTCCACCACTGCTCAAATGCAATATGCAAAAAGTACCAGGGTGTTCTACTGCATCCTGTTGCAATTTGCAGTATGCAAGCCAGCATGCTTTTCTGACCCACAATCACATATATAAGCAAGAGAGTCAAAGTCCAAGGCACAGTATTATGATGAAGTAGTATATCCCGATTGTATGCATACTTACATATTCAAGGTAAAAGATAAAATATGTGATTTGGAACACGTGTCCCATCATGTAGCTGTTTGATGATGATTTATTCAGGTGACAGTAAATTCACCACCACCTCTTGTTCCCTCCTCTCTCTCAGGACGACACCGATGATAACTGATCGAGAACTTCACAATCAAAGATCAATCGATCAATGACCGAAACATTCCATGTTGCTCTGCCAAGTCCCGTTGTGCCTCGTTTTGGTCCTTTATGGAGTCTGTGCCCAACGTCTGTGAGTGTGTGTGTGTGCGTGTGTGTGTTTCTGTGTGATGTTACGTATGTCTGTACAGCAGTTTATGTGTAAATGTTGTAGAGAAAGAGAGTGTGTGTGTGTGTGTGTTTATGCGTGTGCCTTTTACACATCAGTCCTGAAAGTTGCTGTTATTTACAGTAAGTGAATGTCACTCTGTGTGTGCGTGTGTGAGTGTCTATGTGTGTGTTTTCCGTCAACTGTGTGGCTATGTCAATAACCCAAACAAGGAAATATACCACTTCAAGCACCTAAGTGTCTCTATATAAATGAACAATTTGCAGTGATCTGTTTGAAATGGGAGCATAATGATATTCTCTATTTTTGTCTGTTTACTGTCACTGTTTTTTGCGGTGGACTATGAAGTGCTGAGCTATTTGTGCATTCATATTGTATTTTTTAAGTTATCACCGTTATGATGAAAATATATCTCGTATACTGGATGGACTTTTGAAAAACCAAGAGCATGTAAAACTACTCAGCTTAACCGCTGTGATATGAGTTTATTTGGAGTTAAGTGTTGAATAAAAATATGCAAAAAAGAAGTTTTGTTCATTTGTCTGTATGTTGATATGACAGGAGTTCCTATTTTGAGAGTTTTTGTTAAAGGAATAATTCACCTGCAAAATGCATAATTTGTACATAAATTGATATACATATTGATGTACAAATGTTCATTTCTTTTTGTTACAGCTGAACTACATCACTACATACTGCAACTTTTTACTCCACTACATTTAGCTGCCAGCTTTAGTTACTTTTCAGGTCGAGATTTCACATAAAAAAATATGATCAATTTAAAATGATTACACATTTTAAAAATTAAACAACAAAACTCTATATTAAGTAGTTAAAATTAGCGCCACCATCAATACATCATTAATAGGAATTAAATAATATATTTGAAATATATAAAACAACGGAGTGGCTCCATTCTGCATAACAAGTACTTTTACTTTTGATACTTTAAGTACATTTTGATGCTGATACTTTTGTACTTTTACTTTGACGTTTGAATACAGGACTTTTACTTGTAGTGGAGTAATTCTGCAGGGTGGTATTAATACTTTTACTTAAGTAAAGGATCTGAATACTTCTTCCACTACTGCATCTGGGGAACAACATGTGCACCAATAACAATCTGCCAGGATTTTAGTAATATGAGGATTCATGATGAGGAAAATATGTCCTTTCTCGTTTGTTTTGACGGCAGTAATAATCCTGCCTGCAGCCAGAGAACCAACAAGCCGAGCCTGTTGGCCTTGTGCATGTTCTGTCCCCAGCTGTCCAGAAGCAGACTCGCTCTATATTGTGTTAAAGAAAGAAAGAGATGGACATGCACTCACCAAGGCCTGTCCTTGCAAACAGCTCCTCCAGCATCTTCCCTCTGAGAGACAGTTCTGCTTCATTAACACCAAGACCGATGTCCCATTTTTATTTGCCCAGCACTTCACCACCTGTACTGACAGTATTCCCCGGTGCCCTAAGACTAAATATAGGATAAGAAAATGCACAATCAAGTATTTGGTATCGATGTTTGTTGTTTAAAAATGATCTTTTCTATGATTTTTCCATGTGATTTATGTTATAATTACCTGCTAATTACATGCAAGGAGACACGGAGTTAAGACAAATTAGAACAAATATTGTGTAGTTTTTCCTCATCATCTGTGGACGTAGATCCACATTTCTTCCAGGTGTAAACACGCCGTTTGTGAATCACTTCAACTCCCAAGAAAACAGAGTGAGTCATCTAATTCTCTACTTTTCACTTCCATTTCTTACTAATGAATCCTGCAGAGAGGCCTGCACTTGTACACATCCTCGCTTGTTATTGTCCACACTGGTCAAATGCTGTTTCCTGGAACAACCCTGCAGACTCAAGAGGAGCCCATGACTCGTTATTGTTCATCACAGCTCCAGTGCAGAGACAGGTACTGTGAAGACAGCATGGGGTGTTTCTTTTGCGTCTGTGCTTAATTCATGATTCAGGTTTTATGTGTGGGCCTAAGAGGAGAAATCACTGACAACTTCAAGAAGCAATGACTCACACGTCCTTGAATTTTGACCAATCCTTAGCTGTGGTAACTACAAAACTGCTTCTCCCCCTCTGAAGATGCCCATTTAAGAAAAACTTTACTTTAACCTTGAAATTCTATTACATTTCTCTCATGGTTGTAATAACCCTGAATCTTATTCTAATGAGCTCGACTGGAAACATATGAAATAAGAAAAGAGTCATTTATTAGTCTGTATTGAAGCACATTATAGTGATGGTTTCTGGTGGGGAAAATGGAGAATGCATATCAAGTATTCACTGCTGTGTTGACTGACACTTCCAACAACAGTATCCAGTCGTCACATCAAACGCCTACATCACAATATTTGACAACTTGGTGTGCATTTCTGACAGCTATTTGTCAAACAGTATAAAATGGATGATGAATATCTTCTCTCTCGTGATTAAAAAGTAATCAATGAAGTAACAAAACAGCTCCCCGTTGCACACATGTCAACCTTGTACAGGTTGTTATCCACATCTGGATGGGAGACGTCCATTCCACAGGGAATAGTTGATGGAAAGTAGCGATAATGATCGTGTATTTCACTTCCTCTTCCTCCTCTTCATGGCCTTCCACTCTCCCTCCTGAGTGGCCAGGCTCCCGAAGAGCTCCCTCACCTTCCTCTTCCTGTCTGCATCCCTGAAACACAGAACACGCAACAAGTTAGAGGCGTCTTCACAGAAACATTTGGCTTCACCTCCATGTGGAGTCTGCGTGACCCGTACCTCTTCATGACCTCGTTGAGCTTCTCGCTGGCCAGGAAGCGCGAGTCCTTCCTGATCTCCCTCAGAGCGCCCTTGAACTCCTTCTTGTACTTGTGCTTCAGTCGCTCCTTCTCTTTCTCCTCCCTGGTGCTGCCTCGCTTCTTTCCATAGTCCAACCTGACACATATCAACGAAGCACATGAGGTATTTAAAAACAGGTGCTCATCCAGCGCAATGGCAAGATTTATCTCAGCTTCAGGAGCGAGGGAACTCAGTTCATCATCGCAGAAAGTTGTTGCTTTAGTGCTCATTGATTTCCACTTACACTTCAACAATCTTGGGTGTGAGCAGCTTGAGAGGAATCGGCTTCTTCTTGTCTAAAACCAGCCGACTGTGGGAGACGGGAACACTGCTGATGGTCTCCAGGATCTCCCTGTGAAGCTCCTGCATCAAAACAACAGACATTAAGATCAAGGAGAAACTGACAGTAACTGTTTAACAAACATGCCTTTTTTAAGACAAATAAATGATCAAATGTAAAGGGATTCGCAGAGATACGGAAAAAACAAAAAGAAAGTGACGATATGATTCATGTCTGTGACAGTGAAGGACGAGGGGAGCAACATAGAGGCCAACTTCAGTATTATTAACAATAAGTCTGACCCAGACTATAATGTATTTACAGACGCACTAGTCAACATCTGTAGTCACAGTAGGATGATGACGTACACAAACTGCTACACTGTTAACAAACTGTGATGTAGTTATTGTACTACTTTCAGTTTGTTATATTGAAATATGGCTGTTACATTTTTCCTTCTGTGCCACACAGTGCGATACATTTTTCATAACTTTTTTGTTTCTGTTTATTGACTTTTTAGGACAAAATGATGATTCACATTAAAGCCAACAGTTTAAGCTTTCAGATGGTTTTTATGTCTTATTTATGTGCTACGGAGGCGGAGAAATTTTATTATTCTTCCAGCTTTTTTTATTATGTTGATTATAGATTTCAGTCTTTTGTATATTATTATAGTCTTTTTATATATTTATTATAGTCTTCATGGATTTTCTACAGTAGTTCTCTAAAGTTAAATCCATGAGTTTAAGCTTTTACATGTTTTCCATTTCACGTCTCTTTTTGCTACAGAGGCGGAGTAATAAATCATTTAGAAAACCTCGACATTCTGTGCAGTTTTTTAAGAAAACCCTTTCGGGGCGGACTTAGGTCTAAATGGGTTAAGATATTTCGAGAGAAAAACAGAAAGTTCGCTGTATCAAACCCTCGTTGGCACCAACCTGTAAAGGCTCCGGTAATGTTTGGGCTGAGAGATGTTTGGAAAGCAGCGTTCTGATTGGCTGGAAGATGCACGTGAAGGACACGAGGTCTTTGTAGAGGACGCAGCAGCGCTTCACCAAGTCCAGGCAAGTAGACAGACACATCAACCTGCACAGAGACACATGCACATCAACTTACATTCATAGCTTGATATTTGTCTCGTGGTTACAAGCTCACAGACTTTCTCCTTCGTGCACTCTGCTCTGCTGTTTCCCAGCCAGACGCTGCATCACTCTGGCTACAGCAACTACACTCTTGACACACAGCTGCTGGTGTGTTAGTGTCACTGTAAGGCCGGAGGGAACGGGCACCCAGGTGTGAGGAGCAGCAGTCACATGCAGGGCTGTGTTCATAACAGTGTGGGGGATGAACACAGCGGTGCATGTGACCTTCAGGCAAGGTATTACTAAGATGATTCACAGAGTAAAAGGAGCATTAAGGGTCACAGTGTGCCTCCGTCTAAATCATTAATAAAATACTGTAGCGTAAAATAAATGTTTGTTCGCATGTTTTCTGGCATTTTAATAGAAAAAATAGTCTATATGAAATAACCACATGGTTTGTGTCCTCAATAATGTCAATATTCCCAATTCTGCTGCTGGATTTCCAATACAGTGACACAAGCATAGAAAAATACTAGATAGATTGGCATTTTTATAAGGTTTTCACAATATATTTCACAATATATTTCACAATATAGCACATCCCTATGGCAACTGCTGCTTTAAAGGAATACATTAAATAAGTGTTGCTTCTTTTGGTTGATGATTACCTACAAAAAGTCTTGGCTTTTCTAACCTTCATAGCTGATATAACGTAAGTAAGTAAATATATCCAATTCATTCAATTCAATTAATTTACCTCCAAACTAACCACCTGCGAGTCCGGTTTTGAGTGATTTGTGGCATGTTGTGAGCTTTAATTTTAGTCGTGTACAAATAAAAATGTATATTCCCACAGTCTGTGCACAATCACGGTCCGCTGAAGCCTGTTTGCAAGCTTTGCTTTGTGCCCACACACCAGCTGCTGTGTGAAACCACGCTGGCGACTCATCAGAAGCACACGAGTGGATGTATCAGCTCTGAGCCTCACATTCTGAACAGGTAAACACAGCATGACGGCTTACCTTAGGTATTCATATCCACACATTAACATAGAGCCTCATTACACATTCTTCCCTATAAGCATGACATGACTTGCTATTTTTTTTTTCAGGAGATGATGTAAAGAAGATGATTAATCAAGAAATGTGAGATGTTGTAAACTTCATGTCTTTGGCAAAAAGACATATGAGCTCATCTTCTATAAATGTAATGAATCCGTCTAACTTCCTCTGCTCCTGTCTTGTCATCTCATTTCTCGGTGGTCGTATTCTCCAAACTGAACATGAGAAGCTGTGTGGAGACAAAACGTTTTCTCACACTTCATCGCCCCCCCCCCTCTTCCTACTGGGCCTATAATTGTCTCCAAGCAAGTGTTCACTCCTGTTATTACATGGTGTTGTTACATACTCAATCGTGAAAGGCCAATTAAAGCACTCTGAGATCAGCTGTTGCTGAAAGCCACGTCTCTGGGGGTCGGCTGGATAAGCAGAGGGGCATAAAAACGTCTGCGGAGGGTTTAGAAAACATTTTTGGAACACTTAACACATAAACCAGGGCTGGTATTTTCATAAAGACATGGAACAGAATCATAATCTGGCCTTTCAAAACAACTCCATGCACCGCTGTTTTACATAAAATGATCTAACTCCATGGTCAACTCTCACCCTGCCTGCCTTGCTTTATAATCTAATACACTTGGCACATTACGGCTGGAAGTTGTGGTTCCTAGGTAACTGCATACAGTATTGTTTTTCTTTGTCGTAGGAGAAAACAGCCAATGTATTGAAATATTATCAAATGAGTAGAGGAACTATTTCCCCAGTCGGCCTCCGTTCGGTACTTCTGTCCCTCTCCGGCCACATCCACAATGTTGAACATTCAGGCGTTTTGTCATTTTGAATAAGATTGCCACCACCAGTGCAGGTAGAATTGATTTATCCATATTCAACAATCTATATGTGATATTTAAGTCATGTACATGGAGATTTACATAATCACAATAATTAAAATATGAAGTTCAACTCCGAAAAAGATCTTTAAGCCTTAAAAGTGTCTGTATTTTCATTTTACGGTATTTTATTGTGAAGGACAGAAATTTGGTCCTGGCTGTGGTTAATAACTGTGATAGTTATTCAGCTTACCAAGAAAACATCCAATTTCCCCCCATTGTTTTACAGCAAGGAGATGGAAGTGGCTGATCGTGACAAAGAAAGCGCCTGGCTAATTCACCAGCGTTAGCGTCCTTTGGCCGACTCTGGTAAACCCAAAGCTAACGTGCATGGTTAAGACAATGTACAGTTTCAAATATAAGAAGTTAGACTGTAGTTTCACACCACTTAATTAACTTGAAACATAGCATAATCATTTATATTAATAGTTAATGTGAAATTTTTTGATAAAATGTCAGCCAAAAGCTGTCCGACTGGTGATATAGTGACGTTACATATTTGAGCTTCTTCAGCTCTTTCCCTCCAGGTGTACTCCCCTCTTACCTGTGGTGATCTCTGTCCAGGTCATTTTTGAGCTCCAGGTGTTGAGTCGCAGACAGTGGAAGGCTTTTCTTGCTCCAGCTCCTGCAGGATTCGGAGTCTGACAGCACCAGCAGGTCACTGCACTTCCCTGATGCCCTGAATGGCGGCACCACAGTGTAACCTGCAACCCAATGTCAGACTCTGAGTCACCTTATACAAGCTGGCCCCCAAAAAAATGCACGAGTGAATCATGAGCGTGCAGCTACCTAGAGAGGCTTTGTCCTGCACGGCCAGATGCAGCGTTCCAGCCAGGAAGTTGATGAGCTCAGGCAGAAAGCGCTTTGAAAAAGAGACGTACTCCACTGCCAGACAGCAGAGCACTAAACCTGACGTGACGTCCTGCAGCGATCTCACTGGACACTGAGGACGTATAAATCATGGACAGAAACACACACACAGGTATGATTAGAGCATTAGTGCTGAAAATCAATCATCGACTTGTAGAGCAACAATGATTTAGTGGCTTTTAAGGAGGAGATTCACTTCAACATGACTGCCAGAGTGTTTCAGCTGAAAGAAAACAGCTTTATACAGCTGTAGTGACCTGGAAAACTTGTTTGAGGTGAACACATAGAAAACATCCTCTGATCCAGAGAAAATCCACACAAAAAAGATGACTAATGAGGGAAGGAGGGTTGGATTCAAACAGAATGAGAAGTGGTGTATTCCCATTAGGTGGAAACAGCACAAAAAACGCTATAATAAACACACTGAAGACTACGAGTACCTTGGTGAGAGCCTGGCTGATGTAAAGCAGCGCTGGAGTGGTGACTGGGTGTCTGAAGTCTGAGGTGGGAAACAGCAGGGCTGTCACCTTCAGGTAGATGAGCTGGAAACACAAAAAAAACACATACTGTAGCTGTATGTCTCACAAACAAAGGCAAAGGGCATAATAAGGGCATGATCTCCACTTTGATTTAATCTGAGATTATATTTACACGGATTTTCTCTTAAAAAGACACTCGTATCTATCAAGGATGAGTCAGCATTTATAGTAAAGATGGATATCTTTTTTTAATTTATGTTAAAATATTGGAAATTGGAATAGGCCACCAAAATTTCCATGCACATCTCTATTCAACACACAGCAGTTTTCACAGCAAATAATCCATACCATGTCTAGTGTCGGGAAAGCAGCATGCCCTTTGACCTCAAGCACCTCCTCTGTGCCATGTCCAGCATCTCCAATGACGCCCTGCATGGCCTTACAGGCTGCTTCAGGAAACATCTGGCACAACGTGTACAACTCTCTACAGAGAGAGGAAAAGAAACCGATCAGAAATGTTTTCAGTACTAAACACTTGAATCAGGAAGTAAAACTGAACTCACGGTATGAGCTTATCGATGGTGGTGAGTTCAGGTGGGCTCCTGGTGGCCAGTTCTCCAATGTACTCCAACAGAAAGCCAAACAGTTTCTGAGACAAACAGAGACAACACTGTAAGTTCACAATGCGTGACCTAAACCTGGCTACAGAGGCAGAAGCTCCACACGACCTTCTCTCTAATTTTACCTGCAGTTTGAGCTTGTTGCCGACAGCCAAACTGGCATGGTTGCTTTTCTGAGTCCTGGCTAGAATGAGACGCTGGTTGTCGGGTGTGTGGCCATGGAGCAAATCTCTCAGGTCGCTGTAGCTCTCTGGAGCTGCAAGGAAGAAACACACGATTTTGAGGATACAAATCAGCTTTATGTGTGTTTCTATTTCACATCATGAAAGAAGGTAACTCCAATAGAAAGGGCAAGCTGACATTTATATAAAAATAAAAGTTTTGTGAGGGCTGATTCTAAAAGCATCAGCCTTGATTTTTCTGTGTAGTTACCAGTAAATGTGTACGGGAGCTCTGCTTTAGCCGCCTCCTGCTGAGCCTTCAGCTCCTCTTTGCTCAGACTGGGTTTGGCGCTGGTCTCTTCATCCTCCGGTTCTCTCTCCTCATCCTCACTGCCTTGCTCGGACTCCAGGTCAGAGTGACCGTCTTCTTCTTCACTGCTGCCCTCCTCCTCCTCCTCCTCTTCCTCTCCTTCCTCCTCATCTTCCTCTTCCTCCTCCTCCTCCTCTCCCTCCTCCTCCTCCTCTCTCTCTTCTTCATCTTCCTCCTTATCCTCCTCAGACTCCTCTCCAATGTTCCATTTTCCATCCTGGACGAGTAAAAGTAGAATAAACACTTTTTTCATCAACATATAAATCAACAACAAAGATAACAAAGATGTTCCAGAAATGAAGCCTTTGTCTCCTACCTGATAAGACAAGGTCTTCTTGTCATCCTGATCCAGGACAAAGCCATCATTGAGGTCATCAGCAGACATGTGGTTCTGAGTCTGTGGAGCCTCGTCGACTTCATCTCCCATCATCCTCCTCAGACGGTCAGCCTGCAGACGAAACAGAGCACACACACGCAGAGCATTCAAATATTTGGTAATGATGACACGTTGTTGGCAGTGAGATAAAAGTGTTGAATAGCTGTGCTCAGACCTCCAGTTTCTGCAGCTTCTCCTTCTCCTCCCGGGCGACCTCCTCCGGGCTCTTCAGCCTCTCCGAGGGCTGAGCCTTCATCTCGAAGCCGAGCTCTCTCACCATCATGTCGTACTGTTCAGGCTGCAACGCACAGAGAATACAGTGAGATAATTAGGCTCTGAGACTGATGAAATATTGCACACAAACTTTTTCCGATTGGTGTGACTCTACCTTGGGCTTCTCCTCCTCAGGACGTTCGCCTTTGGGTATCTTTGTCACCATCAGAGCCTGGATGCTCTTCCACTCCTGATCCAGCTTCTCAGTCAGCTCCTGCGCCTCCTCTTTCTGCACCTGTCGCTCCCGCTGGGAAATTTAAATATGGTGAAGTTAATCATCTGGAACACAAGCTACACCTCCCCTAAAGTATCACTATTCTCGTTCGTTAGTAAAAGGCCATCTTTACAGGATAAGACGAGCAACTTTTTATTTGTATTACTGTCAACAGATCCCATGAAAAGACCAAAACCAACATTGTGTCAGTACTTTCCAACTTTCTGAGCCTGACTGAGGATATCAGCACTAATCCTGGAGAAAAAAAATCATTGGCAAGCAGGCCACTAGTAAATACTAGGTTTTGAACATGCAATCCCTTACTTCAAACAGCTGGTAAGTGGCGTTTTAGGCAAACATAGTCAAACTAGAGTAAATTGTGCACTTTTGGGGACTATTTTCAGCTGCGGATAAGATAAGACACACAAATACAGTTGCTACAGCAAGACAACAGAAACAACAGCAAGAAATTAAATTTCATATTGAATTTATCAACTCAAAATAAACTACTACTGCCGTCTTTATAGTAGTAAAGGCACCAATCTGTGCTTAAGAGTGGCTCATTTTGAAAAGTTTGTGGATAACAATAGAGCCTTTGGGTGCAGAGGAGTAAGCCATTGTAGATTAGTGAAGCTGTGTAGCTATTGTATTTAGTTATGTAGACAATACTTGGAGGATCAATTCATTGTTGCTTTTT
>CAFUXE010000752.1:198757-229945 GCA_903364295.1 Serranus cabrilla | reverse complement strand
AAGTTTAACAACACAAAGAGACAGCAATACATGTGCATATTACGTCACGCGCACACTAAGCAGCTTTCAAAGTCATCAAACTGTACGGTACTGATTGTAAGGGAGTCATAAATTCACTCCACATTCCACTAGGAAGAATCCATGATGGGTCCGCCTGGTCCCCAAACTATGCCGAGTCAACAAAACACTCAAGAAGTGACACTGGCAAAGATGCAAGACGTTAAAAAAAAATTTAAATAATGCATGTCTGCAAGAAGCCCGGGATCCAAGTTGTTTATCTGCTGATTTGCAGCAAAAAAAACAAGAAGAAAAAATATCACACGGTAATTTGACAGTAATTTTGCAATGAACGCAGGTAGTTGCAGGATTATTCTGCGGCTCTACAACTATCTTGCACACTTTAGGTCGTTGCTACTGTAATTTCCAGTCAAAATTTTTTCACACTGCTGGATTTGGCCTAACAGAACTACAGACGTCCTAAGAAAAAAAAAAAGTTCTGTCAGCAACAATGGTCTAAATTTCCTCCTGAACGTTGTCCAGGTCTGATCAGCAACTTTCGGAAGTGCTTGGTTGAGGTTCTTACTGTCAAAACAATTGTTAAATCAAGGATTCAATTACTTTTTCCTCTAGTACTATGAATGTTAATGGATGTGTTCATTAAAGACATGAAATATTATAACCATTTGTTCGATATTGGGTGAAGCGCATTGCGTTTTTCTAAACTTGGGACTTTGATGCAGATCAGATCATATTTTATGACAAACTAATGCAAAAAGCTTGGTCACTTCACAGACTTGTTTTTGCCACTGTATATAGCCAGCTGATGCTAACCGTCTGAAAAAAACAACAACTTGGAGGCACAAAGATAAAGAAGAATTAGCATTAAAAAATTAAATAGTTCATATTATGTTAAGAATGCATCAAATAACAATTTAAAAGGGGTCACGTTGTGATGAATTTACTGAGAATTAAGACCAGTATCTGCATCTTTCTTCAGCTCTATGGAGCTTTATACTGACTTTGTTTTGGTCTGGCCACAACCTTAAAATGTTGGTTCACTGTCACTGCTAAACACAGTGAAAGAGCTCTGAAAAACCCTCTGCACACTACCTGTTCAGCACTGAATGGCAGACAGACACAGTTATGGAGCATTTGGCAGCTAAATAGCCAGATATTTCCCTCTGCTTTGGTATCTACTGTCACCTTTTCCACACTAAAAATTAAATGAATGATCATTAGCTAGAGATACATCCAAGTTTCCTTGGAGAGACGAGTAAATAGCTCCTCAGTCGAGGCCAACAACATGCTTTAAAAATAAAATAAAAGGCCACACCATGACTGGGACTATCTTCATGGGAAAGGTATTATCTGCTGCAGACTACCAAGGACAGGCCGGAGCGGTGTTGTGTTAGAGTGCGAGTACAGTGGCTCGGGGTTTATCTGGCTGTCGCATGTCATACGGGACAGAGTGGTGGAAGATTGCTCTCTGAAACAACACACCCCTCCCTGTACAGCTTCCTCAGCCTCACACCGCCCCGTGCTATCATGTTTGCATCTGTACTGCATTCTGCCAGCTGAATATTTGACCCAAACGGAGACACACATAGCGACATGATCTTTAGTGACCTCTGCGGTGTGACTGAAAGTTCAAGAATGAGTGTTTTCACGTCTCCATCTTTAAAAGGTCTCCTGCTAAGTGATCACATATGGAGAGGAAGGAAGGAAAGAGTGAAATAGAGAGAACGGACTTGAAATGAGGAACACATTTTCAGCTGCACTGCAGTCAAGGGTGTGGGCGTGGGGAGTGGGAGTAAAACAAACACTCTGTATCTAGAGTGAGTGTGTATCTGTGTGTGTGTAGTAGTAGTGTAATGTGTGTGTGCTGAAGGTGGCAACATGGAGCCAGACTGACAGAGCTAAGCTCCCTCCTCTGGGAGTTTCACTCATTCTAGCAGAATTACCAAATCCAGGGAGTTACCATCCCTTAACACTCACACTCACAGTCAATTTATCTTGGCAGTTCGACTTTGCTAATCCTCATAAAGTGTGAGGGGGAAGGGACTGCACAGTGGACTTTAGAGAGAAGCCAGACAGCAACAACTTAGTGGTTATTGTCTCAAGTTTAGGCCTAAAATCAAACAGCTAACTGTCAACAAGGCACATTAAACCCATAAATAGCATCAGGTTATCATCACCTCTCACTTCTCCAACTGAAACTCTGACTGCAGCTGGACAGTTAGTGCAGGAACTACAAATTAATTTCAATCTGTCAATTATTTATTCAATTACCACACTCCTTTTTTAGGTGAAAAACCGTCACCACATGACCCCAGAGTCCAATGTGACATTGGCAAAATGGCCAAAACTTGGAGATAATCCAATTTAATATTATACTATAAACAGAGAAAAAGCAAATGATCATATTTGAGATACTAAAGGTAATATTTTATTTAATTACTAATTTAATCTGCAGTTTATTTTCCTTGTAACTATTCGGTCCTAAAATGTCAGAAAATTGTGAAGAATGTTTATTCCTGGTTCTCCAAGTCCAAGGTAATGTCTTTAAATATTTTTGTCAGTCCAAAACCCAAATATATTCCATTTAATATGTTCTCTTTAAAAACCAGAAAGGGACAGAAAATTGAGGGTCTAAAGACAGCATTTTCTGCCAATTTTGCATAAAACAGTTACTCTAAAAATTTGCCAATAATTATTGTTACAATTAGCATCATAGAAAACGCTTTGGAGTTGGGCGTATGATCAAAGTTTTTGCTCTTTTTTTCTACAGTAGGTTTTGTTCCACACATTTCACTTAGTGAAGCCATGATACTAGGCTACTGGAACAACACAATTTTCCATTGGGATTAATTAATAAAGCACTCCATCTGATGTAGTTTGACATAGGTTTTCCTTCTATACTCTCAACACAGGATGTTGTGATCTGCTTTTAATCTAAAAAAGGAAAAACGTGCATAATGTATCAATATACAGGACATAGTGTCATCTGAACAACAGGAAACTGCTCCATCATAACTTAAACTCATAGCATCCTTTTTCCAAAACACACCCAGCCTGGAAACACAACATGGGGAAATATGTTGACTAAAGCAGCACATATTAAATAGCTAACGTTGTTCATGTAACTGTGCGCATGTGAAATGCAAAATAATGCAACCACGGGGCCTGCTCGGGCTGCAGGCTAACACACAGTCCGGACATAAAGTGTGTGTGCCCGGGGTGTTGTTGTTCAACACAGGAAGGCGTCTTTATCTCAGACGAGTTCATTTTATCACGTTAAAAACGCGGAAATGTTCGTTTTATAGTAAGAAAAACGTGCACAGCCGCCTCTCTGCAGACTGCACCGAGCAACATATTAGCAAAACAGTGAGAGGGAGAGAGAGAGAGAGGGAGGGAGGCACACTGAAACACAACGAGACTGTGGGGCAAACATTAGAAACACACACATGGGTCATGTTGCACAGCTGAAAAGCAAACAGTATCGATTATTCCCGAGCTTACCCTCTCTCTGATGAAGTGATGAAATGTATAAACAGTGCTCGGTGAAAGCAGGACGGCGGGTTTCACTATCTTTATCCCCGACCCTGGTGATTTCAGAGTGGGTTTATCTCTCTGCGCTCGTCGTCCCTGCGTCGCTCCGCCCAGGCACCATCATCCCACTTGGGTGCGGCAAACTGGTTAATCCTGCGGCTCGCTATTGGACAGCCGCAGGCACGTGACAGCAGCGGGGACAGGGATTGGAGGACCGGTTCTTTGCCCGCCCCGAAGAGAGGGGGCTTCGGGTATAATCGTACAATCCATAGGTATAATAATAATACCTTTTTGTTGGATAGTTATTTATTGAACAGGAAAGAAAGTGAAAATAAAAGACGAAGAAAGAAAATAACAAAAGTAATATAAATAAATAAGAAAAAAAGGGAATATTTCAGTTCAAATGTACATACATACTTTACAGGCAACACATGGTTTTGCAATATTATGGCCTTTTTATTGATACAAGATTAAGTTATTTATTTTTAGTTTTATGGCATAGGTATAATAATATATATATACATTTGTTGGATGGTTATTTATTGAACATTTGCAGATATCACACAATTGCATTTTGAAAGTAAATACAGGCTGCAAAATGAATACACTAAATATACCAGTGGGGTTTATATAATTCTGTATGACAAAAAGATGACTGTGTATGTGCTGTTATTGTTTATGTGAAGTAATGTAGATTATCCTTTTGTAAATGAAAACTGAAAAAACTTCTGGCAAAACTGTAAAAAATAAATATATAAATAAACGGTATGTCTGAATCTCCGACAGGGGGCGCAGTTAATTAATTTGTTGGATATGAGAGGCGGGATTTCCGGTGAAAACAAACCAATGTCCTTCTGGCATTATCTCATAAATACAAAGTATACAAACAAAGGTTCTTATGAAAAATTTGTCTAAAATATGTGTTGCCGAAACACAAAGATTATAGTTATTTCAATTGAAATAACAAATAGGTACAACTATAGAATCTATGCAAGATTCAGCCAAATCGAGTCAGTCTATAAGGATGTCATGTTCGGTATTTGCCACTAGATGGTGCTAGTTCCTCACACTGGTGTTAGTTTTCTGTGCTGCAAAAATAATGTTATTTCCTAAAGCCAACATGACTAGAGTTTATATATTGCACTATTATTAGTTTGGGGAAATATGTGGGCTGATAATCAAGCTTAAGTTTATAAAAAATGTCATTGCATTTACTCAAGTGGGAGAGCAAGGTACACTAAACTCTTCTGTATGTTTTTTCCACTAATTTAATTATTTCTGATCAATAGGATTTAATATAGTTGCTCAACAACTTAATTTTAAAGCAAATGTCTGTCTAAGAGCTTATAGTTTGTTACATTTAATCAATAGTAGGAAAAGGGGAAGACATTTTTGTGAATATTTAATCAATCATTGAACAACGTTGCACCAGTTTTTAGATGTGCAGCCACAGTATTGACTCTTTCAGTCTGTGTATAGCTGTAAGGCCTCACTCCTTCAGAAATATATACAGAGAGTATTTTAACCTTTGCAGGATCTTGTATCAAAAGTCACACAGGGGTTAATGTTACAGTAAAAACATCTGAATTTACAGCGTGTACCTTTGATATGATATATCTCGTACCAGTCGACACACACGCATGCACGTCCCCCTCAACTGATCTCAGAAGACCAGCGCTGGCCCTTCCAGTGTTGTGAATAATTGTGGTCTGCCTTGTAGCATGGATACACCAGCTAGGGACTCTAAATATATCCAACTGGTGTGTCTGAAGAGCTCAGGCATGAAGATCATATACTTACACTGGAAATCTACACCTATTACTTTCTCATCTATTGTGTGTGTGTGACTCTCTGTTCCTGCTACATTTACATTTGGGGCTTTTATCTGATATTCTTATCAAGAGCCGCATTAAAATAAGTTTCACTGTGTGGTGTCTTTTAGTTCCTCTTACTTTAACATCTATAAAAACAAGTCATGCTTTTGCACAATGACAGTGTAAATTAACCATCAAGAAGTAGAATGTGTGTACAATAAGAGTGATAAACCTGAAAATTGGGGCAAACGACTCAAGAAAAACTTAAAGATAGTAATCAGATGATAAAATATGTATTTAAAATGCAGATCTGTCTAAGTGGCTACAAATCATTTGAGCACCAGTATTACGTTTGGGTTTCAGCACGCATTCCTCGGTCACCTGTTTTCTCTTAGCAGCACATGTCACAGAGTCAGTGAAGATAAACCCAGCTGCTTTACGTATTCATTTCAGGCAGCACTTACCGTCCCCTTTTAACTCCAGCCAGCCTTCAACCCTAAGCTCTCAAGTCACCCGGGGCTGATATGAAAATAAACAATTTGTAGTATAGCGGATGATGCCTGGGAGCACTGGCATATTTAAGGATACTGCAAAGAAAAAGAGCATTATAGACTTATTGTAGCTCAGCCGGGCAGGTAAATGTATCAACATTTGTTAGTCAGTGAACTCACAAAGCAGCCACAGAGGTAGACTGCGTCGCTGTTCCATCTTCCACCAGCAGCAATCTGTCTTTTACTCAAAGATGGTATTGTATTCGGCCTGCAGTGCCATGGAAAGCCCCTCTCCCTCCTCCTCTGCCCTGCACAATGAGACAAGGGTCAGCCTGTCTTTGCTCCACTGTGTTTTTGATTCACTTCTCCTTTAGGAAAATGTTGTACAACCTTTGACCTCCAACAGTGACCTTTTAAACCCACTGGCCCCACCTTCAGAGTCCCCTCAGCCAAAAGGTTTAAGGTAACTTAACAGTAGCAGGCTACAGCAGAGGACATCGAGGTCGGGTCCTCGGTCATGTTTCTGGAAGCTTGTGGGGTTTGAAAAAGTTAATTTAAATCAATTGGGATTACTACACTCCAGCCATATCACAAAACTTACTTTTCTTAACAAAAAGTTAAGAAAAAGTACAAAAGTTCTAAGTGTAGAGCTCACTCTGATACAGGACTTTTGAGACCAATGGCATTTTTTAGAAGGTTTAAAGCCATTTTTGAGCTGTAAGTAAAACAGACTATTCCATGTGGATTGTGTATCAATTTTGCACCAAAATGACTATGCAAAGGTGCTCAAAGGGCTACTTTCCTATATGATACATAATTTTACATACAATGTATTACATTATAAATCAATTATAGAACTGAAAACTGGGAAAATAAAGAATAACAGGTAATTATAGCTAAATAAACATCAGGTACCATTTGTTTAGTATCAGTCAATTGCTGACCACTTAAATGAAGCCAAATAAGTTTAATAAGTGAACACATAGGATGGGCTCTTTGCAGAATGGCCCATTCCAGAAATACCATTTGTATTTTCTATTAATAATCTTAATTAACTAGTAAGAAAATACTCAAGTAAAATACAGGTAAATTACTTAATACTTTCCACCACAGCTTTCAACAGATGCAACATGAAAGTGATGAACACACATATGCATCAATAGTTACTTTACTAATAAATAAATCCACTTTATTTTGAAATGCACCATTTTGCATAATTAGTAGCCTACTTTCACTTTTGGTACTTTAACATCAGATGCAAAAACTTTTGTACTTTTACTCAAGTAACATTGTGAATGCATGACTATATATAAGATTATGTAACTGAGTACTTTTACTTGAGTAAGATATCTGAGTTCTTCCACCACTGGGTCACCACCACCTCCTCCTCCGCCGCCTCCCCCTGCACCCTGCACCCTCCCCCTGTCTGTTGATATCACAGCCCGGAGAGGTTTGAATCCAGTCTCTGGCCCCAGCCGCCATGCTGAGCTGAGAGAGAGAGCGACCAACTTAACTTTGTCACGCTGCTGCTGCTGCACCGACGCTGCTCATCTCCGTACACACCGGGACAAAGAGGAGAAACTCCCCACCGGTGAGTAGCACGAGACATTTTTAACTTCAGTGCACAGTTTTGGTTCGGCGCTAGCTTAGTAGCGTTCGGACTTTTCCTGTTTCTGGGTTATTTCAGCCTGTCTGCCCCGCTGGTCGTGTTCATGCGTGCTGTCGCGGACTCCAGGCTCAGCTGCACTTGTTACACTGTATCCCAAACCCCCACTGAGACACGAAAGAAGCAAAAAGCAGCATTACAATCCAAATATCTTCACTTTTTCTGCGTTTTTCACTGCGCGTGATCTTTTAAAACAATTTCGCGCGACGTTTTAAGGCTGAAAATGAACATGTTAGCGGACGACTTGTTGCACCACTCAGTCGCTGTCACTGTCCTTGAAGCGCAAAATACCTCCTGAATATAATATCACCAGCCGTGCACACACACACACAAATCTTTTTAAAGATTAAACTCCCCTTGCACTTTCAAAATGCCACCCAGAGGTCATTCAGGGGTTTTCTACCCTTGGCATGCATAAATCAAGGGTGCTCTTTCACTGCAACAACAAAAGACTTTTTTATTGACGGCACTGCAGCACACATCCACGTTACCGCAGTTTATATGCAGGCTAGCTGGTGCATCAAGCTAAATAAACCTTTGCCCTGCAGCATGCACTCTCAAGTTTGTGAATCCTCAGCTTGTGCCAAGACATGAGGGCAGTCCAGAGCAGCTGGGGCTCATCAGTGCACCATCATAAACCTTTCACCTGCATGCATGTCTAGTCTTAGGTGCTGTGGACTGGAGGGAGTAATAAGAAGTTATGGAGCTGCTCTCTGTCTCAACATTTGCCCTCTGGCCTGGCTAACTCAAGTGCCTCTCCTGGCTCCGTGCAGTATAATTCAAACTCCACCATCATCACTGTGGTCCTTCTCTTGACCTTCTTCAACCTTAAAATGAACTTCAGACTTTTGAGAGACAGATGCCTTCACAAGCCCCAGCTATTCTGAGTATTTCTTGCTGGAAAATTTATATGAAGTACAAATACCAGACATTAGTCGATTCCAGCTTCTCAAATCTGAGGCATGAAGCTGTTTTTCAGTTTTTATATTCCATAAAAGTAAACTGATCATGGGCTGCAATGAACAATAATTTTAATCACAGATCAGTCTGCTGATTACCTTCTCATTAAATGCAATATTTAGTCCATCATTATCTTAAAATCCTGAGGTGATGCTTTATTGTTATTATTTTTTAATCCAAACAACAGTTTGGTGTGTTCATGAGCTTTAAGTTATAATGTGGAAACAACATGGACACTACAAAGAAGATGTGTTGTACTTGAACCATGAATTGGAATACTGTTTTATCTTTCCGATGATTCTAGCACGAATATCCTGTCTTGCACTATAAACAAAATTGGAGGGGAAAAAGTTGTGTAAAATTGAATAGTATGCACCCTTCCACCAAGTTTCATAAAAATCGGGCCAGTAGTTTTTCTGTGATTCTGCTGACAAACAGACAAACAAACCGAACTGAAAACATAACCTTCTTGGCTGATGTAATGAAAGTTAGCTGCAGCCCTGTTTGTTATAAACAGAAGTCTCTCCCACATGCTGTTTAACGTGTCATATGGGCGCATAGGGAATGCATGAATGCTTCTCGCTTAAGTAACGCCCCTCACATTATATACCGGCTTACATTGCATAAGCACTGTGGAATTTTGGAACATGGCAGCTATTTAGTTTGCCCCTTAAATACAGCTGTTGTGTTTTCTAAATCTGTTTTCCTCAGCTTCGTTAGTGGCATTAACCGCCACCCGTCTCCATCCTCTTCGCTCAGCGTCCCACCGAATTGCATGAGCAGTGACATCCCGTCCCTCGCGGCCTCAATAAGTGGTTCTTCTGCCTCATCGAGTTTGATTCCACAGGTCCTTGGCGGGGTCGTATCAGGCGTGGGGGGCAGCCACCCGGATCTTGTCAATATGATGGGCTGGCTGGCGCTTCAGTGGCACTGGGGCAGGCCAGAATCATGTCAGCCAGACCCTCAGGGGGGCCCGGAGAACTAGCCAGAACAGGATATTGCTGTGTGATCATTCACCAGCAGCAGACAAATCATTAAACCGCTGGCTGCATGCCGCTGAGAGGCACAGGCATTTCTGTCTGTCACACTGCCTTTCCCCTCAGGTTAGAGGTTGTGTTTGTGTTGAAAGGCTGTCATTCACTCGTTAAGGTTTTGGGATTACCTTTTGAAATAGGGCTGCAAGGTTGCTTTATCGATTGATCCGCCGGTTATTTACCTTGCTTAATAGTTTTCGTCTATAAAATGTCAGAAAATTGTGCCTTAAGTCATCAAGTGATGGTGTTATTAGTCATTTCATGCTGACGGACTTATTCTCTAGAAAGCTATGACTACATCTCTGGTAAACACAAGATTTAAAGTGGTGCTTTTGCACGATTGTTTGTGGGGAGTTTTGATTAAAACAACTCAAGGATTAGTCAACAACATTGTTCTTGAGCCAAGGACATCCCTAAGAAAATACCCATCCCGGTTTCCAAGGTGTCAGTGCAAAACCCAAAGATATTAAGTTTAATATGATACGGGAAAACAGGAAATTTCCATAAATAAAGAGCATTTTCTGCTGTTGTTGCATGAAGAATTACTTAGAATATTAATCAATCATCAGGATAAATTGTAATTATTTTCCTGTCAACTGACTAATCATTCCACACATGTTGCTTTTCCTGGGACTTCCCATTTCAGGACAGCAAATTAGTCTATTTTTAACATGTGTGTGTGTCTGTGTGTCTGTGTTTTATCTGGTTAGATTCTATCAGTGGAGAAACTGAACTATTTTTGAGTTGTCTTTTTTTCCCACATTCATTGGAAGCACATGATTCCCTTGTACTAAATGAAATTACACAGAACGCTCCTGCTGGTTAATGATAACTACGCATAAGCACGCAAGCTTGTCTGTAGAGTCCTTTTTTTTCAAAATCAATAATCAATTTAAAACGGGTGGGAAATAGGAACTGCGTGGCTGAATGAGTGCTTTGTTTTAAACTTGAACTTTGTGCAGTAATGGCACTTGTTTTGGATGTCAGGGGTTATTTACTTGGATGCCTTGTTTGGGGTTCAGACCAAGTCCTGGCTGTTTGTCAAATTTCTCTCTTGTAAAAAAAAAAAGTCTGGAGCATTGAAATTGGTTTTTACTGGAGCGCATCCAGTGTTGCATATAGGAGCGCACATTAAGCACACACACTGTGTCACTCCTCAGATCCAAATGCAATTATTCGACCACCTCAAAGGGCACTTTTAAGAGACGTCACGTTTCTTCACATGCCTACAGTGAGCGACTGTCAGGTAATTGAATAAACCCTTAATGGATTTGAGGGTGACCATTCATGAGTCTTTAGAGGCTTTCTTCACGTCCCCTCTGCTGGTCGTCAGCCAGTCTCCTCTGGTAGAAAAGGCTGGAGTACCTGCAAATGGCCCGGGCGGCAGCACTCCACCTCCTGTGGTGGAGGTCACTGTAAAAGGTGTTATGCCTTTGACACAGACACACATGGCCCCTTATTGTTCCCTCCTGCTCATTAGCAAACTAATGATCAGGAATCTGCTGTGTGCAGTGATGGCAAACAGGACTCCAGGGTTTGAATAATGTGTTGAAAGTTTGAAAAAATGCTCTAATTTCCTGTTTTAAGGTGAGGAATATGATTAAATTGGAATATTCTCCTTTTAACATAATATGGTATTTCTTCTACACTTTTAGTTAAGGGGGTCAAACTGTGGGTTGAAATTGAGTAGCTCTTTGTTGGGTTTAGAATAACTTTAAAATGTAAAATAATGAATGACTTTAATGTAAACTGATTTACATTAAAGGCTATTAAGGATTATTAATTGTAGATGTTTATTTTTGCTTTCTATTGCTGATATTCTGTGATTTTCCTTGAATTGTATAGGATAGGCAAAAATAACATTTTCAAGATGTACAGTATATAGCTGAAAATAGAGATTGTTTATTCATTCAAAAATATTAAGACATTTGAATTGAAATGATCTCATCATCACGTTTTGTTGTCTCAGGCATTTTCAAGGACGTAAAAAAAAAATTCCAGAGATTTGAAGCCTTTATCATCACATGGGAATTGTTGCTATGAATTAAACATTCAGGGAAAAATTGAGGCATGAAGAAAAACCCCCCCCCCTCCCTTCATTTCAGCGCCTATGTCGGTCACCTTGTATTATTTCATACAAGGTGAGGTTATAAAGGCTATTAAAGAATCTTGACATTTTTGAGATTAAAAAATCTTGCGTCCTACATGCTGAAAGATGCACATGACAGAAGCTGTGTCCTTTTCATCAGAGCCTTTTAGGAAACAAGGTGGGCGATTTTGATGTACGACTTGCAGCAGCCTCATTGTTTTGGTCCTGTGGGAGTTGAAGGGCAGAGGTCAGGGGCCAGTCTGAGGAGCTCTGATGCTGAGGTGTGCTGTGCTGGCTCGATGAAACAGACATCTGGTGCAACCCCCACCTCTTTTTGAGACAAACACAAACCTCCTCTGCCACACCCTAGTACCCCAACACCCTCGGGCTGGAATAATTTCCTTTTGGCAAACAGAGAAGCATCTGGCTCTGTATCAGCAGCAGACAGCGGCATGTGTAGGCGCTTTATGTGTGCGCTAATGTGTTACTGGCCATGCATAATACATTTCCGCATTCCAGAGATGTCTCTCCAAAATTGTCTCATGATTGAACGGTTGTTTCAGATCAGCTGATACAAAGACAAACATTGGATGTTAAGGTTGGTTTCCTGTTTGGCTGGAGTATTGCGTGTCAGGTAACAATAAAGGTGAGGAGCAGCCTGCACCCTGCCAGGCCTGATCGTTGTCTTTTCAACAATCAAAAGTAGTTCTAGTATTGGTGTCCCAGCAGTGCAGTTGTGTATGTATTTGAAAATGATGGGGACAAATTAGCCCCGAATCAAAAATACATATTTTCCTCTCACCTGCAGTGCTGCTTATCCATTTAGATAGTTTTAGTGTGAGTTGCAGAGTGTGTTCTCTTGTATATAATGAAACTAGATTGTGGTGCTCAAAGTCCCAAAAAATACATTTAAATCACTCTACACAACAGAAGTGTCTCTTTTCAGAAGTCATGACCCGGATACTGAAGATAATCCACAGACCTTGTTCTGAGTCGTTTAACGGAAGAACTATTTTCTTTTAGCGAACTACAACCACCAATCATAACAGAAGGAAAGGAGGAGCTGTTAATGACAGCATGAGATGTAAACATAACTAAGCTGAGCTTAATGTTCGCTAGCTCCGGTAAACTTGCAGTATTGAGCTCCTCTTCCTGCAGGGTGTATAGTTGGAGGGTGTAGTTGGGTACAAAGAAAATAGTTCCTGCATGAGACTGCAATGAGTCACTGGATTATCTTGGGTGACTGGGTCATGATCTCTGAAAAGCAAAGTTGTTGTTGTTTTTCAAGCACTTTGAGCACCACAACTGAAGTGACATCCCTACAGCTGATATTCCCGGCACTCCGCAACTCACACCAAAACAATCTGCACTGAAAAACAGCACTACAGGTAAGAGAACAGTTTGTTTTTGGCATGAACTGCTTCTCAAATAAAAAATGCACAGGAAATCCATGAAGATTCCCAAGATGCTGCACTCGAAGCTATGACTGTTTTTGCTGAGCGTGCAGGAAGCTTACTGATGCGTTGCTGCAGCACTATTGACAGCTCGCTTGATGTTTTGAAAAGGTTTTCCCAGTGTTGCTGAGAGCAGGGAGCTGGAAGGGAATGGAGAGGGGAGCTGGACTACATACAGTACATTCCTGTACTGTGCAGGATGTCCCTGTGACACAGCTCAACGGAGAAGGTGCTATCTGTCTTTGTGTAACTTGCAGCAGCATTTGTTCATAGGTGGTAGTTTTGCATAGAAAAGTTGTTGCATGACAGAAACTTGATTTGCAGTCAGCAGATTTGATCAGTTTCCCTTTTGTCAGTGAGTTGTGGCTCATTGTTTGATTTGTGTAGTGTTTGCATACAGAAAAATAAATGCCAGCATCAACGATCCGTGGCCTGAGGATTTAAACGGTCTTCACCGTTAAACTGTAGCACCTTTCAGGCTGCCGCTTCAAGCCGCAATATTTACACCTCTGTGACGTTTCACCTTCAGTCTGAATGTCCCAGAGGCATAATGGGGAGAACAAGTGACCCCGGCTCTGTACCGACGAGACTGTTTGAGACAGGATCAATGGGAATTGTCAAGATTCAAAAATGCGTGACGTACGTTATTTGTGCAACCAACACTTGGGTCATAAAAAGGAAGTGTCGTCCGTCAGTAAATAAAAGTGAACAACTATATTAGTAATTTACGTCTTTAACTAATTTCTGTGGCTCACATCACCCTCGTAACTACTTAACTTCTGGCATTTACATACATGTATTTACTTTTTAAGCTGCCTTAATAACGCCTCACCAGGAAGAGTTTTGCCTTAAATCTAGGTCAGTGTTTTTGTAGCCTAAATTCACAACCGTACGTATGCTGGAGATCTTGATCTGGTTGTGAATGTACCCAATGTTACACCTTTGAGGAATCTGTATGAATGTCAAAAGGCGAAATGACGGCAGAGTTTGTTAAAGCACTTGCGCAGAAACAAAGTATGTAAAGGACGTATGAGTGTTGCCAGGTTATGAGGTACAGCTAGGTAAAACGAATGCAACAGACATAAAATAAATCACACTGTATTGTTCTAAATTAGTATTTGTTCAGTGTACCTTATAAACTGGCTACTGAGTGTATATAACCCAAGTCTAATTACAGTGCTGAGAAGGTGCAGCAGCTGGACCCGGCCGTCCCCATTCACAAAAAAAGTCCCCACAACAATAGACACAACCTCACAGATGCAGATACACACTACCCTAACCTCAGCCCCCTCCCCCTGTCTTCATCCCCCTCCCCCTCCTCAGCAATTGTGTGCATTGACGCTTTCCAGAGGCGCGATCTCTGCGCTGTCGCTCTCCGCCGGCGAGCAGCGTTTGACTGCTGTGAGAGGGGGAAAAAGGCAGACGGAGACAGTCTGCCACTGTGACGCGTTAAAGTGAAATAGCCCTTTAATTCAAGCACTATCTCTCCACCCTGTGCAGCCTCTTGTGCTCTTTTTTTTTAGTGTTTATCGTGCAAGATAGAGAGAGGGAGTCAGAGGGAGAGAACGAAGGAGGGAGTGACAGAGAGAAGGAGCATGACTGGGGAGCAGAGAGGGAGGAGGTGACAGACTGCTCGTGCTGGATGATCATATTCTATTTTCTTTTTCGGCTGTCATGCAAACCCTCGCTTACTTTCTCAGTAATAACAGTTTGAGTGAGCCGGGGTTGGAAGAGCCTCTCTTTCAGCGTTCTTCTTTCCTCAACCTGCAGGATCTTCCCACTCAGATTATGGTAAGATTCACATCGCAAACAGCCCGTGTGGACGCCCCGCGAGTGTGTAGACTGCTGGTGTCTCACAATGTCAACACCTTTTTCCTCTGCCATAGCAACCAGATATGTTTCAATGCTCACTATGTGCAGTGCAGAGGGTCTCCAGTACAGCATGCTATTTTTACCCAAAACGCATTTGGGAGGTAAATAATTCAGTGTAGTGGTGGATGGCATGTTTTCATGATGCAGTTAGAGGGACTCTGCTGTGCCTTATTTTAGAAAATACACAATAATTTCACTTAGATTAGCTGCTTTTTGCTTCTTATCTGCTTATTGCTTCACTTTTGGGATTGAAAGAAAAAATGGCAATATTTTCATAATTTTTATTATTGTTTTATGTTTACAGTAAAGACACTGTATAGATTTGGCAGGAATTTTTCACCCCCCCTTGGAAAATTTTCGAAAGGGCTGAATTTCTGCCAGATCGGTTGTCGCACGGCGTGCAGTTGGAAGATCACAGCAGCTAATTAACAATCAGATGGATGTCTGGCGAATCCAAAATTCTGGACGCACATCTCTCGGTTTGAGCAGTTGCACGATCAGATTTCCCTCCTGGCTGCTGTCAGGAGATTGGAACTGCAGTGAATGAAGTGTTTTCTTATTACTGGAGATATTTGCGGCAAGAAAAAAAGAACAGTCTTGAGACTGCTTTGATATTAAACTGAATTCAGACCATTTATTGTCTGCATCTTCCAGACATCTGTGGCTCCACATTTTTTTAATAGAATTGCACAAAATAACGCTGCCTTTCTCTCACTTTGTCAACATCGAGGATGCAGCCATCTTGTTTTAATAAACTTTATTGCATTTGTCATGAGACATAACCAACCAGAGGTTCCGTGCTTGGGTTCATTGTGATCAGTCAAATCGTGGCAGGTAAACAGATCCGTAGAGTGTGAGCATAAATGTATAGCATTGGTGAAGACAACTTACAATAACATGTAAATCCTTGGAAACACTTCCAAGGTTTAAAACTGCTTCGATTTGGAATAGAGTTTTATAGATTATATTTAATGTAAAGTCTAATTATAAACAGTTGACAAATTTTTAAACTGTTTTCTTGTTACTTTTCCTTTTGCCAGATTGTGAATCCCAATGCATTTCTTGGTAAGACCCACCCTGCGTGGTGGCCTGATTGGTTAAGGTTAGGCATTGACCTCGACTGGTTATGGTCAGGATAGATCACTGGATTATCCTTACCTTTTGAAAAGGCCTAACACTTGTATGCAATGCATGGTGGGTGCCGCCAAGAAAAGCATAATAATGTGTGCAGTTATCAGTTTTCTGTATATACTGTATAAAAGCTTGAATATGCACCTTGAAAAGCTTGAAAAGTGCTTGAATTTGACTGTGGAAAAGGTGCAGGAACCCTGGATGAAATCCAACTGCTTGTGCCCAGCTTCAGATGTGGAAACAGTTTGTTTTCCCCTGCTTGGCTGCTGTCAGGGCTTCATAAATCTCCCTCAAGAGAGGAAGGAGTGGCATTGCCCTCCAAGCTTGGACATTTCAAATTTTCCTCTACCATGCCACATGTTGTTCCATTTAACTGGGCATTGAAGCATGTGAATTTTTTTTTTTGATTCAATTGTGTGTGAGTGTTGGGCTCAGGTAGATCAAAGCTAGCTAACTGTCCTTTCAAGTGCTAACGCTCCACTTAAGTGGCTACAGTTCTGCTGGTTCTAAGTACGTCTCTATCTTGGCCACACAAAGGTAGAAACTATTCTTTCTGTAGTCATTAACTTACCCTTTTTTAAAACCACCAGCTGCAGATTTCTTCCAGCACAGTTTGACTGTTCCTTATTGTTCCCTGCATTCAGTGTTGTGTTGACCGGCAGCGTCCAGCCACATCTTTGTTTGCGTGCAAGACTTTAATTTTGGGCTTTGAGTAAGGAACTCCTGGCTTTGCAGGAAAACACCACATACATCATCACAACAGCATGCATGGGCGAGCATAGGACATTTTTCATGTGAAGCTCACATATTTGGGTGGATTGCCACATTGTGCAAAAGCATGGCCTCTGCCATATTTCAAGAATTCAGTAATGTAAGGAAATATCACTTGGAAATGGACTTATTGTGCTCCTCGAGTGAAATGCGGTGACACTTCACCCATAGCGTTCATAGAGACCAGAGGAAATGGAACTTAATTGATTACCGGAGATGACTTGGGTGTATACAGCTAATGCCTGTCTCTGCACAGCAGACCAACACATGGGGAAAAATATGCCATTAGACAGAACAATAAGAGAGAGAGAGAGACTGACAGGTAAGTGCATTAGAAAAGAGAGAGATCCTGCAGAGTTCAGAGGTGATGTCGTCTGGAAAAGGTGAAAGAGAAGGAGGAGCAGCAGCCTCTTGAGCCCAGATCCCCTCACAGACAGTGTGCCGCTGGCTGGCTCTGAGGCTGCTGGCTGTCTGTCTGGGTTTGGGGCTGAGAGGATTGGGTGGGGTTTACCCTCACTCTTCTGTCTCCCTCCAGTTGTAGCTGACAGCTGAATAAAACCATTAAGTCTTCTTTGGTTAATCAGTGCTGGATTATTAACTGAAACAGACATATTTCACAGTTAAAACATGATTTAAAGGCTTTTCAGTTTCAGGCTCCTTTATGTATTTGACTGTCTGTGAATTGGTATCTGACCTTTTATCTGCTTATGGAGCTGAAATCCCACTCTGGCAGGTCACAATCTGTGTTATTCCAGTGTGTTAACGCATAACCGGACCAAATCTATGAATCACATGTGCTGCTATCATAATCTTTTAAAGGCAGATAAGCTGAAGAGCTAATGCCAGGTTTTGGAGTGTGCTCATCAGGGAGCAGGACA
The DNA here is from genome assembly GCA_903364295.1 of Serranus cabrilla. Lineage (NCBI taxonomy): Eukaryota > Metazoa > Chordata > Actinopteri > Perciformes > Serranidae > Serranus > Serranus cabrilla. The sequence continues at coordinate 212,236 of CAFUXE010000752.1, read as the reverse complement.
CAGGACTCGCTTTGTCTTATCGCCTCATTAAAATTTCAAAATCTGAACGCTGGCAGTGAGCAGATGCATCATTAGCAGAGGTGTGTCTATAGATTATTTCTTACATATGGCATTTGTTACATCCTCTTAATAACATGCATTAGCTTCTTATTAGTGGTGATATATGGTGAACCAGCTGCACTGATCCGAAGCTGTCATCACTGCTCCTCAGTCACACAATGCTTCTTCTTCTGTGACTGGGTTCATACTGTCTCCTCGCCGCCCAGAGGATTTCTCAGTCCACTCTCTCTGTTTGTGCTAGCTAGCTGGCTGGTCGGCTGCCTTGGTAACCATGGTAACAGTATCCCCCAGAAAGTTGAAGAGACCGGGCCTTGCTAAGCTAATTGTGAGCAAGTGAAGCGTGTCAGTAAAGTTAGCTGTAGTCCCAGCCTGGATGATGGTCTGTCCAGGGGATTTTTATTGCTGCGGTCATTGATTTTCAACCATAACAGTAGAAATCATTTGCTTGGTTTTACATATATATTGGTTTTATAAGTATTTTTATCTGATCAGCAAGCATTGGATCACTAAACCACTTGACCTATATAAATATAGAATAAAATGCCAACGTCGAATTGTTTATTTGTTGCACAAACTGTGCTCAGGATGGCTGCAGTGAAATACGTTTTATGCTGATACAGAAAATAGAATAGAATGAAATGTTATAGAATAAAATAATAAGTAAAAATAAACACATTTGTTAACAAAGATAAATGAAAGTAAAATTTTTGGTGAGAAACAGTAAAACGGTATAAAGATGGCTGGTGTACATTATGATTTATAAAAAAAATATATTTTGAACACGTTTGCCAATATGTGGCATATTATGCTGCACACTAATAGTCATTTATCAAACTGCTTTATGTATTTATTTACTGGAGTGGTTGTAACTGTAATTACCACAATGATAAGTCGAAAATGAATCCCCAGCTATTAATGGATTCATTGTTTTGTTAATCTCTCGGGGGGTGCCTGGTGTCTGCTTCTCAGATGGGAAGTTTTGTTTTGTCGTTAATGATTGTAGACGGAACAACATTGGATTTTGGACTCTTATTTAAATGAAACAAACCATTGAAACACATCATCTTTTGCCATAAGAGGCATTTTTCCTCTATTTTCTTACATTTTATAGACAAAACAATTAATTGGTGATAAAAATAGTTGTTTGTTGCAGCTTTACATTATGGAATAGAATATCTTCATTGTCAGCGTACAAGTAAAACCAGTGCAGACAGTGCTGTAATTGGTAAAAAAGAAATACAAATAGGTAAAGAATTGCCGTAAACTGGAAATAAAGTAACAGCATTATGAAGTGTATCTGAAAGTGTTAAAATAGTGCAAATAGCTCCGATATGTAACTATAAAGTAAGTCATTCCATGAGTTATTGATGTTAGATATCCGAATGATTTCCGTTACCTTCTCCTCTCTTGTAGATTGGTGTTGTGACATTCGCTCCGAGCGTCTCCCTCAACCATTTCCAACTGTGTGAAGAAAAGTGAAAAGCAGTTTTAATGAATCAGTATTCGCTCGCCGACGCCATGACAGACAAGTAAGTGTTTTATCTTTTCTTCTTTTTTTTTCAGACGTGTGTTTGTGTTGTATTTGTGCAAAGAGCCCACTGTACTCTGTGCCCCCTTTTGTTCAGTGTGAAGTAAGAAGATGATGTTGTCTCTTGTGATTACACTCTCCTCGCTTTGCACAAGATTGTCTCCTGGAAGTGTTTGTGTGTGAGTGTGTTTTCAGTACAGAAGTGGAGGAGAGTCTGGGGTAGCACAGAGAGAAGTGTGTTGTGTTGGGGGGTGGGTATAAAGACAGTCTGTTTTGCCCCTGAAGACGTATGACATTTGCATCAGGGCTGATTTGCATTCTCGTTCACTGTGCTGGTATGTTGCTGCTGCTGTTAGTTGGTCTTTATTTCCCTGACAAAACACAGTCATTTAAAGGGTTTTCAGCCTCTTCCTTTGCTCCTTCTCTGTGTTCTCCCCCTTTCTCTATTCTAGTTCCTTCTTCCCTCTTTTCATTTGGGACTCGTTCTCTATGCTCCCTATCTCTTTTCTCTTTTTGTCTCTTTTGTCAACTTTTGCCTTTGTCTCGCAGTCCGCTGTTTGTTGGATTTGATCTATTATGGAGGACGGAGAATTTGGGTGCAGTAAGCAAAATAATCTGCTGTCAGCGTTCATAATAAGCGGAATAAGTGGTGCAGACCAGTCAGCTGAAAGGGATAGGCGCAAAACACACGGCGAAGGCCAAACAAGGCCAGGCCTATTATGTGCTTGAGTTACAGTTCAGTGAAAGGGGCAGTTTGAAAAAAAAAGTTCGGCACATAACAAAACAGAAGAAACAGGTTGTTTTCAGAACACTGTGAGTTGTAGTGATACTGTATGCATGTAGGAGGAGGAGGCTGAAACTTCCATGGGAATTAGTGGGACTAAAATGGAAATATAGCTGTTATTAGCATCTCATACAACCTTTTACCATATTAAAAACAGAATCCATTAATTTGCTAACTAGATCCAATTATTTTTATATACAAAGTTAGCTAGTGAGCAGGTTAAATTATGGTAATGTGGAAGATACTTTTAGCTGACAATGTGGCCTGTGTGCGCAGGCCACATTGTCGCCTATTTTACAAATACATTTTGTACAATAAATAATGAATAGAAATAGATTCATAAAAGCTCCTCAATTAGTCAGCCAAGCTACATCCCAAGTTTTACACTATGTTCTACTTTGCTTTAGGCTTCTATCTGCCAGGAAACTGAAGTATAATAAAATAACAGTCACAGTTATATAATCAGAACTTGCATGAAGACATGTAGTCCTTTGGCTCAGGCAGTGCCATAGTGTGGGCTGCACATGTGATGGGGGAATGCACTGTGCATGCAGATGGTTGTAATTTTACTGAATTCCTATTGAATTGGATGCTGGCATATGATCTGTACATGTGATAGAAGCAGAGCTGCTCCCTCGCAGTCCTTTATTTGCACAACTGGATGTTTTAGTGTTAAGATTTCTTTCGCACATTAGTCATGTTTTAATGTTCTTTTCATGCTTAATAGCTTATTTCCACTAACGAGCACATCTCTGGTTAACTCAAGATGTAAAGCGGTGCTTTTGCACAATTCTTTGTGAAGAAACTCACTTTTATAGGTCTAATAGTTAGACAATAAGAGTCAAAAGCAGTTGAGGAAATCGATGAAAATTTCTATAGTCAAGTACATACCTTGAAGAAATAGTGCTCTGCTGAATGCAGTGCATGGTTACAGTTCATTTAAATGAGTTTACTGCCAACAAAGTATAGCTTTTTAATGTGCAGTTCCCCACCCAAACAATTCACTATTAGAAGGTATGCTTTTTAGATTGAAATTGTGCAAAGTTCCCCAAATTCCTGAGCGTGAAATTCCTGTGGAAGTTTTCCGATCCTTTAACAAACCTATGTAGGACTCAGTAAAGAGGCAGAAGAGTCTTTTTATGCACACAGTAAACTTTCCAAGGTAGTGTTGTTCGATGAAATGAGACAGATGCCATTCAGTGTTTGTATGCACTTAGTCAACCTCCATCATGTTCACTTATACTAATGCACCTGTTTACCCTTTGAGAATGAGGGAGAGAGAGAGAGAAAAGGGGGAGTTCCAGTGAGTCACTCAGTCTTTCTATGAAACAGGCCTCAGGGCGCCTCCCCTGGCTTACACCAGCACAATATAATGTCAGTATAAATATTGTGCATCTTAGTTGGTTAGTAGAGCCGGATAATGCTATATTTGCCCAAAGGGGAATTTCTCTTGCAAATTAGAAGGTTGCACCAATTCAGCCGTTCCCTTAAGAGGATGCATTGCAATTTCTGCAGAGCCAGACATTTAGGGTTGGAAGTTTTTAAGTGTTTTGGATGCAACATAAAAGGCAAACAAGTGGAAAAAAAGATGTTCTTGGGAGCTTTATTTTGAAAACAAATTGCAGCAGTATTTTATTTAATAAGGCTCTGCTGGAACAAATAAAAGCGAAGCAAAGTGGAGCGAAGGTTGGGAGTTTCTAAGTAAGTGATGATGTTGTTGACAAGCTGTCCCGCTGGATGAAAGGTATCCGAGCAACCAGAAACGGGCGAAAGGGGGTGGGGGTGGTAGTTTATTGTGCGCTGGATGCTAGTCCATGTTGTAGGATGATTGTTCATCGGGGAAGAATGATAAATGTTACGCCAAAAGGAAGTGAGGGGAAAAGTTGGAGGACGTGCCCCCCGACGGTGACGGCGAACAAAGCCTCCCTCAACATGGGACTACTTAAGATTCATACAAAGGCAGAAGAAGACGGCCACTTATTTTCTCTCTAACACACCCTTTTTTCTCTAGCTCACTCATGAGCAAACATTTACACTTAGTGGGATACCAGTGAACATTCCTGCAGATATGTGCATTCCAATTGGTATTCCCAGATACACGCTGGCATGCAAACGCATCTAGAACAAGTGGAATCATTTGCATTTGCAATTCTTCTGACCTTTTCCAACAAAGTGCATGTTTGGAAAAAGAGTTTTGTGTCCGTGTTTTTCATGCAGATGTTGCTTTTGATTAAGGACCTGATAATCCAGCTGCGAATGTGCTCCTGCATCCTCAAAAATGAACATGTTTCAATTGCAGGATTTTCGGTTCAGCCTCCTATTGTACCAGGATGCTCTGGGATGAGGAAAGTTTCTAAAGCCAGATTTGCTCCGTAGTGCTTGTAGACAGGGATTCTTTCTGTTGAAATTCAACCCCGCGTTAATCCTCTTCAACACACTGCTTTGTGTGTGTGTGTGAGTGCATGCACGTTTGTGTGCGCAAGTACAGAGTCCATGCACCCTCCATCCAGGATTTAAATGAACTGGAATTTCACCCAGTTGTTTTTTTTTGCCTCTTTCAAAATGATTTGCACCAGGGTTCGCTGTATTGCATCATGTATGAAAGTAGGACAGGAAGACTATGTGCCAAAAGCAAAGAAAATCTGTCACTAAATGTGTTATTTTGTCTAAAACACGTTTCTAAATGTAAGCTTTGGGTTGTACCCCCAACTGGGTGCCTCCGTTCTTTGGGGAAAATCACAAAAACAGAAGCAAGATGGAAAAATCTGTTGTTCTTCAAGCCCTCAAACCATACTCCTGTTTCTTTATGCAACGACTCCATTCTTGTTTTCCATAAGGAGAATCCTCCTCCTACTCATCTCTCCTCTTTCTTCTCTTTGTCCTCTCTTTTCACCCACTGTATGAATTTGCACGCTCGAATATCTTCTCTCATAGCAAACCCTGTTTTCTCTGTCTTCCTCTGCCCCTCTCATTTTCCTTCCCTCCCCCACCTGTGGTGGTGCTTGCTGACAGCCCTGTCAGAGACTTGGGATGTTTATAGATGAACAGTAAGGGTGGCTGCACAGATGAGAGAGAGTGTGTGTGTGTGTGTGTGTGTGGTGGGGGGCTTTTACTGGAATGACCACAATGTCATGGAGATGAGAGGCCTTTTCCCAGTCTACTGTATATCTGTTTGCTTTGTGTATCTGTATCAGTCAAGGCCCCACATGTGTGTGTATTCATGTCAGTCTCAGGGGAGCGAGGATCCAAAACCACCACCAGAAGCTGGTTAAGAGCTTTCTGTCACTTACACAAAGCTGCAACATGTGTTCTAGTTAGAAACCTGCTAAATTGCACAGGGTTTGGTCAGAAGTCGCACCCTTGAGAGTAAAGACATTTGAAGGCTGAATAAAGGGATTTGTTGGGAGTATATGTTAACAGACAGCTCTTCTTTGTGCAGTCCAGTCTGTAGTTTGTAGATTAACTATGGCATTTTCCTACTTTCCACCACGACCCTGAATGCAGAGTGTTTTTTAAAAGGATTTTTGCTCTTAATTACATCTGGGCTACAATTTAGCGCAAAGAACTGATTTACCTCAGAGCAATGGTCATTTTGCAGCTTAGTCTTGTTTTATTGAAGTTAAGTTAATAGAAACCTGCTTCAGAATATGGTCAAAAGAGACTTGGTTCAAAATACCTGAAACTCGCATACTAGAGAACTGGTAAGAGGAATAGAGTTGTGACGAAAGCTCGAGCTGGGACTTTTTCTCAGCTCGGGGGAAATCAGGTGTCACAGTGAGTGAGCTCAATAGCCCATCCTGTCAGTATGTTTGCCATAGCCTGGGTTTCTGAAGTAGGCCTATTAATAAATTTGTTCTGGCTTGAAGAGTCTTCAAAAGGCCAGCTTTGCCCGGTTCTCATTCAAGTCCACTCATCAATTAAAAAAAACCCAGACCCGTGACATCTCCACTTCCTCTCCGTGGCCTCTCCAGACCGCTGTGTCACCAAGGGCGTGGTGTGGGGGCACGGCTCGGCTCGTCACCCACTCAGGACGTCCTGAATTGAGACATGTGAAGGCGTGGTGTCACTGGTGTCATTGGGATTCGTGGTTGCATGGTAAAAAGTCAGTATCAGCTGTCACAGGGTTTTTGTGGGAGCCGAGGGAAGCCAAGTCAAAGTGCTTCCTAAGGATGTCGAGGGGGATGCACCCTTTGGCCTACGGCTCATCAATCTTACACAACTGTCATCTTCTCCCAACGGTCCATTGATGCTGTCACAGGAGGGCGAGAGGCAGCGACTCGCTGCGTCGTCTATTTGTGCCTACTTGCATACATGTTTTTTTTCTTTGTCTGCGTGTCTTTGAGTGAGGAAGTGACAGACAAATGGGAAAGTCTGGAGGAAGATGGAAAAGGGTGATACATTGTGCTGAAAGTGGCTACACATGGCAGCCATCAAGCATGGCTCTTGACCTTGATCTACATGAGTAACCATCCTTTCGGGCTTTGGGAAGCTGATAGTAACCATGAAACTGATCTGATGTAATATACTGTTATTTCCAGTCAGAAAAAATCTATATCTGCTGACAGAAATCTGAATATGGATAAATATTCTCCACCTCAATCAACTCGGTACAGGACTTTGTGGTAACAGTAAGGACAGTAACATGTGGTTAAGTCTAAATATGATCTATTGTAAGTGAACAGCTCATGCTTGTAGTCTGGTGTGTATCATCGCTGCTCAACGTAATCTGATTATTTTTTTATACAGCGTGGGGGGGCCGCATTACAGTAGCTTACCGCACCCAGCATATGCTAATGAAGCTGCATATTTGGGTTTATTTGGGTGACCTCAATTCAGTTGTCTGGAAGACTTGTCTCTTTGTCCTGGGACGATATCTGTTGCTTTGCCAGCACCGTTTGTCACAGCTTTGTTATTTTGCCCTTTTTTTAAAACTGACTTTTGTTTATTTTTTATTTCTTTTTAGGGCTTTAGAGATAATTCAGCATTGATTCCTTGTTAAAAAGTACCAGCAGAAGGTCCCAAACTGAACCATAGTCGAGGCAAAGTAAATATGTAAGCCCATGTTTTCCACTCAAACAGAGTTGGATTGTAGTGGACTGTGGGAATAAAGCTTGTGTACTTGTGCAGGGAGAATGTATTCAGCCTCGTTGTAAAGGTTTTCATCTTGCTCAGGGAAGCAGTCTAAGGGAACAGACTGGAAAGTGTTGTGAATGGAGGTCCAGCCATCTGTCACGATGACTTTAAGAAGATTTCTACTTTGCCTACCCTCTGACTTATGAAATCTTGTTTTCATGCCCTGAAAAGAAAAGCTAAAGAATTTTCCAGCTGACTGTTCAGTTACTGCTGATGCAGATTATTCCCTAAAGTCTTTGTTCTCGTCTTGATTCATTAGTGATGCACAACTCCAGTGCTGACGCTGTACAAAATGTTAAAGACCCCAATAACCTATTTTTTCAGTCAGCCGTTCACAAAATGTTTCAATAAAGATTAGAATAATTATGCAAAAATTATCATTACATCCAGCTTCTTGAGCCATTTTGCAGTTGCAAAATCTGTCAAAAATAATTGCAATCTGATATTTTAAAAACATTTTTTTAGCCCTAACATAGTCCCAATAAGTAGCTTTTTTTTGGGTGGCAAAAAGTTTTTTTTAATTATCCAGTGAGATATATCAACATCTACTACATTGCTTGACATGGGAACATTTAGTACAGACATTAAATTACAGTCTTAGAAAAGTTTAAATGGTCTGGTTCTTCTTTCTTAAATGATGATGATTTGAGGCTTTTCTTTTCTTTGCCATACATGATAGTAGAGTGACTATCTTTGAGCTCTGTACTGTTCCTCTGACATTTTGTGTTATAAACGATTCATTAAAAAAGTAATCTGCAGAACTATTGGTTATTTAAACAAGAGAGACACTTTTGTAAGCATGTTTTATGGTAAAGCAGTCTTGAGTGGTTCGACCCGTCCTGCAGTGAAAAAGAAAATAGTTTAAAAACAATGAAAGCTCACTTGATTAAAGTATATGCAGCTTTATTTTTAGCCAGTGCATGATGTAACATTTTCCACAATCAAATTGATAACTGTACAAATTGTACAACCTGTTCTTAGATTAAAACTTGTGCAGATTTAAGGCTTGGCCGGAGCTGACCTCTCAGGGATTAGCCCACATCGAGCAGATGCAACTGTGTTTAAAGGGCTTTCTCTTGATTTACATCTGGTGGATCCACAGACATGGCTGCCCACAACCTTATATTTAAGAATCTCAGGCTGACTGGAAAAATGCTGTGAGGCAGCAAACAGAGAGAAGCCTGTAGTGGACGAAGAGGTAGAAGAGGAAATGAATACAGCCGTCACAGGCCTCTGGTTCCTCTGATGGTGTTAGCACAAGATAATATTTATTATTTGGCTGCTGACCATTCATTTGTCCTTGGTTATAAAAAGTTAGCACAGTATCCGACAGACAGACTGACATCATATGATATCACCGGCTTAGTGGCCGGTGGATATTTAAGTCACTGTGTAATTGTTTTGTCCTTCCCTGAATTATCTGCCTCACTTTGTGTGTGTGTGTGTGTTTGGATTCATATTCCTATGTCCATGTAAATGTTATTTAATGGCTGTTTAATTGTACATGTGTTTTCATTGATTCATCTTTATATCTGTCTAACCATGGTCTAGACAACTAACCACACATACACACACTCAACATTTCACACACACACACACACTGCTTCCGTCCTCTTGTAGGCGCACACACACACTTCATAACTGTCTTGTCTGATCTTTCTGTCTTCTCCCCCCCCTCCCTAGCTTGAGAATTTTATAATTCTCTCCAGAGGAAGAGCGTCGCATCTTGTAAGGAGCCACAGGTCAGAAACTCTACTCCTCTCACTCCCTCCCCCCTTTTTGTTGCCATGCAGTCCGACACTGAGCTGCTCTCGGATCCGCATGCTTCAACACGAATGCTGCATGCTTCTCCAACCCCCTCCGCTTCCCTCCCCTCTGTCACCCCCTCAGGGCTGTACTCCTTGGTTTCCCCCCTGCATGACCACACCTGGGCAATCCACCTTTGATTTGATTCCGCTTGGCTTTGGTGCTTGTGGAGGAAAACGTTTGCAATGATCCCTTTTTCCAATCATTTTGCTGTTTGCCCTCACCGTGTGATTTGGTTTTCCTTCCCTCTTTAAGTTGTGATCCTCTCATTTTATATCTGCTTTGAAGCTGATGATCTTTGGTGTCTTATTTATCTCTGATGTTTATGGTTTACACACGTGCAGCTGCCTGCTTCCAGCTGCCTTTTGAACAGCCGGCTTTGCTCTGCAATTGAGCGTTCCCTGAACCACGCCCCTGAACAGTGCCTGGCCAATCATAGCTTAGAAACTGTAACTTGGCACAGCATGCCTTTCCAGCCTTGAATCTTTCCAACTGCTGAAACAAAGTAAATGGGGCTCTAAACTTCTTATACATTGGTTTCTTTTGGTTTCTGCTATCAGATCTGTCCTGCTTTTTATTTGGTTTGGGGAAGTTTACACTCTAGCAAATAAATAACTTGTTTCTTGACATAACATTTCCTTTCCCAAATGGCATCCCAAATTGGTTCAGATAAAAACATTGCAAAATTTACCATTGACTATGTTTGTTTTTCTACAGTAAGCATCCAAAATGTAAAACTGTGAACATTGAACAAAGGCAGGGGGGCTTTGTGAGCCAACATTTGCCTCCAAACACGCCTGGTACAACACATGTTTGGCGCTTGTCTTGATTGCTTCGGATGCCGATTATGTTGTTATTAACACTGAACATAAGATGTTGATATTCGCCTTTGGTCTAAGCTAATGCTAGCCAGCTACCTTGTCAATATCAATCACATTGCGGTTAAACAAATCAAATCAAATGAATGATAAACGTTTTCAATGGTCTTATTGGTTGAGATAATCCATTTCAATCCATTTTTCCTTAATTACTATATGCTTAATCTGTATTCTTGTTCTTGATTGTTCACTTGCTTGAATTTTAAGTGACCTTATTTTCCCAAATGTCTTCGATTATTTTCATTACCTCAAGGACAGAATTGTGCCCTGAATCTGCCCCCCAGATCACGAGAAAAACAGTGTGATACGTTTCAGGCTTGGCTTTGTGTTGTTTATCGGTCTCTTTGCTGTGAAGGAAACGGTGAAATTAGCGTTTTATCTCCTGGTATGCCAAGTTCAGGAGGACACACTGTTAGTGTTGTGGCAGCCTGTGGGTGATGGGGTGAGTTTCCACACAGCACTCCAGAGGAGGTTTTTGTCTCTGCCGGGCCAAAATTACCACCATGAAATCAGTGCCTGCAGAGAGAAAAGCAGCAGAGAAAGGAGTCCTCCTTAAAGCCAGAAAGAAGAGGAGGGAAATATAGCAGGGATGTTTACAGCCCCTTCAAATGTCCCCGGACTGGTGGGAAAGCCTAGTAACTGTCATTTCAAAGACTGCGTTTTGTTTCTTTAATATGTTTGCTCTATATCAAGAGTCAATCACATTTGGACAATTGTATTCCATGATTCAAAGCCCAGACCCCAAGATTTATTCCACTCTGCAGCTGAAGTCACCTGCCCTTGGCTACTGCTGTTTCAGAAAAATAAAAACCACCACCAATGCGACTACCATTCACCAACTTTGGACCGCAAGGCCTTCAGCTGGGGACCACAAGACCTTCAGCTGGGCTTTCGCAGCTTCCCAAAATAGTCCCACATTATACGCCCCAAGGCCTTGCTGGCATCACAGTAGCCTGAAGGAAACTACATCAAGTGAAAGGTTTATGACTTTAATGTGAGCTGTGGCTTCCATGTGACCCCAGACTTTATACCGTACCAGTATTCACCCCAAGATAAGTGAAAAAAAAGTTTTTCACTGTTGCAGCCTGTGCTGTCCTTTAGGTTAGTTTGGGAAGTTTGACTTGTCTTTCAGATTTTGCCACAAAGACATTATAGTTACACTGACAGAGGGAAAGGGATGATTTCAAAAATGTCATTCCTTGATTGCCTGCAGGAAGGTGCTTACATTATTATATAAAAACTTTCTTGTATCAAGATTACAGCGTAACAGGCATTTTTAGATGTGTAAATACATAAGTGGCTCCTTATCTGGATGACCCTCAAACTTTTAAGGCGGCATGCTTTTCCTTTATTTTCTCTCATATACTGTATCTATAAGGCCTGATGTCTGGCCAAAACTTCAAGTTATGCTGTAAGGGTATGTTAGAGTAAAATCAAAGTCTCTGATGGTTCTGAACACTCAGTTTCCAACAGTTAATTTCTACTCTCCGCTTAAACTGACGCAAGCTTATGCCTAGTATATATATATATATATATATACACACATAGTCATCCACTCCTGGCACGTTATAGCAGTGTTTACATTAAATACACTGCTGTATGTAGCCACATGCTAATGTAGGAAAACCTGTAATCGTGGCTGCCAGTGTTGTTAATTTCTTCCCACTTTTGGATTGCATTCAAGCTGGAACATGTTAGATTGGGTAGTTTTTGGTTTAGAAGCAGTTAGTGGTGACTTTTGGGGCTGAAAGTGCTGCTATATTCCATTATAGTTCACACTTCCTGCTGATCCAGCTCCAAAAAAGTTTGACTTGCGTGCATAGAATTACCTGGACTTTTATGCACAGATGTTTGGGTATACAATAACTAAATTGTGCAGCTCTGGCAACATTTTAAATGTTATTGGACTCAATGGATCAAATTCTGATGGCATTTGTCATTATGCAGGGGCCTTGGCGTTAAGTGACGAACCTGGAAGTTGCAATTCCATAATGTGGCTACTATGTCAAATTGACTTCAAAGCCTTGCACTCTTCTTCTGGGCTTGACAGAGATGCAAAGACCTGACCAATCAGAGCAGACAGCTTTTTCACAAGGGGGGCTTAACAAAGCATCTCAGACAGAGGCTGAATAGGTGAAGCATCCATGAGCAGTATGAGGAAAATAAGGAGTTTGTTCAACATTAAAGCATGTAAACATGTTCCAGTAGGAACCCAAAAATACTAGTATGAACATGAAAATGAACATAATAGGTCCCCTTTAAGTTCCTTTATTGTTATTTTTTGCCAATGCAGATGTCACTAGTAAAACCTCCTCCACTTTTTTCTGCTTTTTAATTAAAAGAAAAAGCACATGGTGATTATGTTTTCATGTCAGACTACAGAGGCACATTTGGTCCGTGGACGGGGGAACACCACACAGCACTCGTTGTTCCTCTAGTTAGCTCACTTCACTTGCCTGTATGTTTATAGGGAAGTTTTCAGATCTTCCGGAGCCACGTGACTCAGGGAAAGGGCGTGTTGTTTTTAAAAAGCTTGCCATCGGCAGACTAAATATACCCTTTACTGGACCTGACCCCTCATTTGCCTTTGCTGTGGCCACTTTAGGTCGACATGCTAGCTCAGCAGGGGCCCAACAACTAGTAATTATATAGGAGGGTTTCCATTTAACATCCCCTGTATAGTGTTGCCTTCACACAAGCTATTTTCCTCAATTTAGACATTTGGGTTGTCATTGATGGTTTACCTTTATTTTAATTCTACTTACTTCATCGCAATGTAACCAAAAGTAGTTTCTGTGTCCAGCCCGCATCAGAAATGAGCATCATGTGCTCCCTGTCATCATTCAGCCTTAAATCTACATGTGAATTAATGAATGTATTTTATAATGCTGTTAATCCTTGATCTGGCTTTTTAAAACTTTTCCTCCCATCTGTCATGCGGTGAGCTCACCATGGATAATACACGATGGCTGCTGCATCAGCTGTTGCAGTTTTCAGATGATTTTCTGCGTATGAACAGCAGTCAGCTGTGCAGCGCAGGTCGTTCAGCTGCTCTCTGGCGTTCAGATGACTTTATGTTAACATGATGTGGCTTTGACACGCCGGCTTTGCACTTCACAACTGAAGGCTGATGTCTATCTTCAGTGAATCCCAGATGGTTTGGACGTGGACCACAGCTGCAGGTTCAACTATTGTGTGTTGAATTGAGCCTTTTGTGGCTCCAGGGGCTGCGTGTTGTCTGAGTTCTATCACTTTGCTTTGAGACTAAAGACTTCCCTTCTTAAAAAAAA
>CAFUXE010000752.1:179965-198713 GCA_903364295.1 Serranus cabrilla | reverse complement strand
CCTTCTTGGAAAAAAAAAAATCTATATTGGGGATGAGTTAGTTAGCAGACCTCTTGAGGCTCAAGGCTCAGCTGCTACTAGGATAACTGTCAGTGCATGTGTTGCATTGTGGGTAATGTAGGTCCAAAGTGCTGACAAGGAAGAAGGATATGTTGAATAAAAGATGATATCTCTGGTTCTGCTGAATCATTTTATCCTCTTTTTTTTTTTTAACTTTCTGAACCCCCACGCAGTTTCATGGCTTTTAGTTTTTTTGCTCTGTCATATTTTATTCACTGTGGCCTCATTTTCAGTCCACAATATAAGTCCTACACATCTGTGAAAACAGCAAAGTCATGGCTAGAAGCAGGGAGAGCTAGAGACATAGTTATAATGTCATACAAAGTCAAATACAAATATGTACAATACAAGTTTAAGTTTCACTGATGTGATGAACTCTATATTTTTTTTTACCGGATCTGGTTAGTGCAAATGGACTTTTTTTTGTGATATTTTAAATGAAACCTGTAGAATATTTTTGATTAAATATAACAATATTAACCTTCCATTTGGTTACTTTTCTGGAAGGAAGCATTATTCACATATGATATATTAAAGAACAGTTGAACGTGAGACAATCGTGTTTATTGGGATGATAAATGCTAAAATTTGTGTTGATGATGGCATGCCTTTAAGGTGTTCAGAGGGTTCACTCTCTATCTTGAGTCAGACAATGATATATAAGTGTATGAAAAGATGTCCATGAGCGGCACAAAAACTGAGCGGCGGGCTCTGCCGTGCCGTGATCATCAGATGGAAGTACATCAGTCAGCTGGAGTTGTAATACCAGTAGCTCAGCCCTTACTGAGAGACAGTAAAGCCTCGGTTGTCAATACCCTAAATGTCAAAAACATTTCATCAGCCTGTGGGGAAACACAACCCAAAACTCTGCTGCAGCTGGCAGTATTTTAAGATAGGCTCTCGGCCCCTGTCTGGTCTTATAAGAGGGATTTGAAGCCCGCAGTTGGCATTATCGCGTACACATGTGAGCGTGCTCGAGTCTCTGCCACATCTATAGCCAAACTCCATTAATCTGCAAATGACATTGGAGCAGACATCTGTCCCCATCAGTGTGTCATCCTCTGCGGTCTCAGTATTTTGTTTCAAGTGAAGGCTCTCTCCCTCACTTTCACTCACTTTCTCATACAGGCCCTGCTCCAAATAACCCACAATGCCCCTGGAGAATATAAGAGCAAGCTCTAGTGCTGCTGTAGGAAGAAGCATCAAGAGTACTTTGACACACTGACAAATTTGATGACGGCAAGGACTCAGCCTTAGTGGTACAGTCTGAGCCACCGGGACGCCCCAAGAAAATCCACATTTTTAAAAGCAATCATGATTAGTATATTTAACAAGATGTTCATTTGGAAAAGCAGGTTAACTTACAGTTCAGGAGTGGGTCTTGACTTGGTTCTCGAATGCAAAGACTAACTTCACAGAAGTGTGAATTATGAAAAGTGAATGACCAGCCACCAAGCAGAGGGGAGTTGAAAACATGAAGGTGACCTGTGCCGTCATCCAGCTCTTTTACATTTCTGCTAGTTATGATGTCAAACTATATTGGCTACATTAACAAAGCACCGTCATTTGCATAAGCTGCCAGTGCTGTTATCAGCATCCACACAGATGGGTGTGTACTGTACAGATTGTCCTTTTGATTAAGTAAGCGGTCATACAACTAAAAAAATATGATACTTGCACTCAGTTTATTAGGCACGCCCTAGGATTCGACTTCATGGCTATCCTCTGAAGAAAGCTGTAATGTTGACTCAGTTTTAGAGGGGTTGATTCAACTGTATGGGCATTTTTGGTGGATGTAGTTTGTAATGCCTTGGCTCAAACAAAGGTTATTTTCCCGAATATGAACAACTTAGATCAAACTTTAACTTAAAGCAGCCCAGCATGGAAATGCCGTCATGAACTGCCAGCAGAGACATTCTTTCCACAAAACGAACGATTTAAAGCACATTTCCCAGTACAGTTTGTTTGCGTGTGGTTTAGGCCTGTTAGTATTATAGCAACGGACGGAGCAGAAAACAAAATGAGTAGCAGCCTCTTGGCGCGCTGCAGCAAAAGGAAGAAGAGCATCTCTGTGCATTGATGCTGATGATGAGTACATGGAAAAGACAGCCAGTGAGGGGAAAAGAAGCGAAGGGTTGGAGTTGTTGGCAGGCACTGAATGTCCGACTCCTTCACATCACCCTCCATCACCCTCTGTATCCTCTCCATACTCTCTGCTCACAGGATGTGGAGCTTCTTTTCTGCACTGGAAATGAATTGGCAAGTGAAAAAGCCGCTCTGTGGTCTTATTCGACAAGTCATCCCAACATCACATCCAGGAATTAGATTATCTTTAAGTCGCATAAGGTTGATTTCGTTGATACAGCTTCAGTATTTTAGCAGATGGCAATCACCACCAACAAACTCTAATGACTGTTAGTTCATGTTCAGACCCACTTGAGTCCTCAGTTCATTTGAATGATGGCACTCTGACGACGCAGCAGGGGTGTCAATCCCCACTTAAGCTAGATTTACGGTCAACACGGGGGGTAACGGGAGTTAAAGGCGCAGGTTTTAATTTCCTGTTCAGTGTCAGATTTCTCCCATTGACCGCATACTGCAGCACTAAACGCATGCAGCGTATAAGATTTAGGCTGTATCAGTCATATGGAGTGAGAAGGACCGCCTTGTTTGATTTATGAGTGAGACTTATCCGTGCAGTCACTGTGTTAACATTGTTTCACTCACTGTATAGAGAGCTACTGCAGTGCAGTGAGCAGACATTTGCATAGGAGATGGCTTTGCTACATATGTGTCACTTTTGCCACATTTTCACTGCATGGTACAACACAGCCGATTTGACTAGGTTTTGTTTTGGCTTTCCATTGGCAAAAGTTGTGTATAGTACCCAGTATGTTTTAGCACCACCTTGATTGAAGCTCCAAGCGAATTGAGTGGATGCTACAAGGTCGAGTCAAAACACAGATTGGTCAGAGAGAATCATCATAAGGTCGAAACAGGAAATCATGCACAAACCTGCATCACCAGCATCAGTGATGAGAGAAAAGGGAAACACAAGGAGCTCATGCTGACTAATCACACTTCTTGTGGTCACCATATGGTGTATCCGAAGGCGCCATAATGTGTAGTTACATTAGCACATCTATGCACGATAGTGTCCAGTAGATCCATGAAAGGGCCGTGTGCCTGCAGGTTTTTGTTCCAGCCATGCAAGAGCGCACCTTAAAACTCATTTAATCGCCTGAACTGCCTTCACTCAGCTGATTTGTTGTGAAGGCAGTTCAGGTGATTAGTTACTACACTATATTGTAGCCTATGGTGTAGAAGGGGATGACATGACGATTAACTAATAAGGTACTATTTCTTTGTCTTTATAAAATCAGATACATCCGCTGGGATTGTAAAAGGAAAAACTCGTCAGACCAGAGCTGCTGTATCAGATGAACTGTCAGGGCAGACACTGCCACCTCCACTAACCAGTTTTTTTTTAAAGTGAGTGTAACAACACACTTGTACTGATTGTCGTCAAACATGTTCAAAAGTTTCCAGAAAATCCTATGTATTTTCCACAGGGGCATCCCCATGTACAGTAATGAACCTGCAGCAGTGGGTTTATACAACTCAGGATAACTGTCAGCTTTCCTCCTCGTTGATATTCCAACACCTGCTTGGAATCACATGTTTTTGCCACGCTGCATAATGGACCGGATTTCTCTTCACCACAGTTCTCGCTGTAGTCTGTTGACTTTTCACGCCGCCCTCTAAATTTGACTTTGCATTTTATCTGCACCCAGCAGAAGGAAGTGGGAAATTCTTTGGGATTCCCCAAATCATTTTTCTTTTAAAAAAGGACACTGCTGCCTTGAGAAAAAATGTACTATCTACTTACTTACTTTCTTCTTTTCCTTTTTAAATTGGCTATATTTTTTAAGATTAATGTAGTTGTAATGGGTTGCCTTGGTAATTGTGGTCATTCCTAATTAGCTATGTGCAGAAGGGAAAAACAATAATTAAAAAGTGTAGAGCAACAACCCCCCCTACCCAGCAGTTAAATCTGGTTAAGCAGTGATTTGTTGTGATGACCGGCTTCAGTCCAAATGAAATGGTTGGCACACACCTAATGTTTTGTTTGTGCTGCATAAAGTCATAAAATCACTCTCCAGATAAAGTTTTCCTCCCTTTCACACTCACCAACACATTTACAGTTCTGGTGCACAGATAGGCAGAGCTCCAGTGTCCCCCCTCTCTGTTCCCTGTCCTCAGTGGGCAGCCTGCCAATGTCTGTGCCCAGTTAACGGCCCAGTGCTGGGAACCCCAAGGCCCCGAGCAGGTGTCAACCTCCCTGCTCAGCCAAAGGAGCTAAGAGAGGAACACAAAGGGCTCAAAGAGACCTGCCAGCATGGTAACCGTCTTAAATATCCCAGGCCAGTGTGGCCACTCCTCTAAATCTCTCAGCAGCATAGGGTAGCTGCCAGTTTGCTCTTTCTGCTACTGTAACACTCGCTCTCAAAGAAAGGGGTTTGAGGCTTTTTTTAAGCTTTGCCCTTAAAGGGATAGTTCAGACTTTGTGATGTGGGGTTGCAAGAGGTACTTCACCATAGTCAGTGTGTTACCTACAGTAGACGGGCCGAAACATCCGCGCTTTAGAGAAGTAGGCCAGCACAAAAGTTAAGCAATGCACTGCACAGCAGCTAAACATGTCTTATTTTTCAACTTAAAAGATAAATCAGTTTTGCGTTTATTACAAATATTTTACCTTGCACAAGTTTATGTCACCAGACTTCTTTAACAAAAATCACAATTTAACCTTGCAGGACATGGTAGTCTTCTGCTGCCCTGATTGGTTGGTAAAACACCAAAGTCCCACAGTAACACAAACAAACTAACCAATCAAGGCAGCGGTAGACAGGTTATTTTACCTTGCAGAACACAGTAGGTACCATTTCGTCAGTGGATTTGAAGAAAGCACAGATAACTGCTTCATTTTCCCCATTTTTTTCCATGGCTGTCTAACAGTAAGGGAAAGCAGTGTACCAGTACTCCTGCCTGCTTTTCCAAACAGGGGGCGTGTCGACCGTCATCTACTGTAGTAATACACTGACTGTGGCTTAGTACCTCAAATAACCTCACTTAAAAAACCTGAACTATCCCTTTAATGAGGCTCAGAGTGGTAAAACTGGCAGAGGGCATCAGGAGTGCACAGAGCGAGGGATGAGTCTAGTTTGAGGCTTTTAATAATGCAGCATTCAGCTACAGGAAAATCAGCCAAAAACTAGAGGCTTAAACCAGAGAAAACGTGTCTCTCTGGGTTTCTCCATGATGGATTCAGTATTGTTATCTCATCCGTTCACACTTTGCCTTCGTCACTCTCTTTGTCTCTGTTTAACAGTTTCTGCTGCCGTCATCAGACAGTTTCTGGATCATGTTTACGGGATGCTTCAGCATTCAGATCTCATGGGTTTGTGCGATCTTTGAAAACAGTAGCTTGGCTCAGGGTTAAGCTGTCCTGGCATTTAGATTGGCAACACTGTAAAAGAACTGGATGAGAGGGAGAAGTGATGCCCCTCTCTCTCTCCTTCACTCCGTCCCCTCTCTCTCTCTGTTCATTGTTGCCTACTCTGCAGTGATGATGTGGATGTGATGGGGGTTGTGTGGAGTGGAGTGGAGGCTACCCTCATCTTCAGTAAACAATAGGTCCTTGTGTGTTTGACCCCCTCTTTAGCAGAGTGGAGTCCATGGCTCGGGCTGAAGCCGGGATGGAATTCCACCTTTGCCAGATTTAGTCGGTGGAAACCCTCGCTAACACAATCCCAGTGTGAAGAGGGTCATACCTCAGGGGCAATTTATTCTTATTTACAACCACATCAATAATCAATTATCGTTCTCTGCCTTTTTCTCTAGCTGCGGTGGTCCTCATTGATCGGGTGAACGTGCTGTGCCACATGATATATCTCCCCGCTCGGCTGAGTAACTGATTACTAACCTATATTTAACTGGGATGAGCCAGAATGGTGTCACTAGGTCATTAAAAATGGCTGACAATGATTTATTTGTACTATAGTTTTTTGTATGTTCTGTAATTTTGGTTCGGAAATCTAAAATTAGAACAAATGACCTGGTAAAGTAGTAAAAACACTTTAAATCTTCCTGTTATTGGCAGCCAGATGATTGACGGTTTTAACATTTAAACATAATTAGCTGCTTATATCAAAGAAAATAACAAGCAAAATAAAATACAATTTTAAAAAAGCATCCTCATCTCTTTTATCAGAGGAAATCTTTACTTGCTATTTTTCTTTATACTTTAACCAACTGGATCACAAATAAAGAGAAGAACATTTTGAAAGATAAGTAAATAAATGATATAATTATATAATTCAGCTTTATTTTTATAGCCCAAAATCATCAAGTTTGTGTCCGAGGGATTTTATATAATGGAAGTATGAAAAATTAAATAATTTCTTTATTTAGTTTTTTATATATTTCATTTGTTTTACCTGACATTTCTCACCATTAACCCAAAACGGCAGCAGATTTGAAAATGTTTTTTTGTTTAAAAAAAATAGCCAAAAATACACCATTTATCAAAATGATATGGAGCCATTGTTAATGTTATCATTTACACACGTGCTTTTCCTGCTTTGACAGTCAAAATGTTTGTTGGAAAAGTGTTGCTGTTGACGTACAGCATAAAATAAGTAGGAGGACTGGTAATATTCGAGTTTTACAGCCTCCATGTCTGTTCAGTAGATCAAATGAATACTGAAAAAAACACCTGACTGTGACGTGGTAGAGCTGCTTGTTGGTCTACTGTGAGAAAAAAGTTGTGCTATCTTCATCCTCGTCTTACAAGACATCCGATAACCTTAAACCCTTCTTCGTGTGACCGGCCCACCTATTTTGCGTAGGTGTACTGCGGGTTCTTCGCCTTCTTTTTAAGCATCTTGTGGAAAACCAGAATAACCTGCTTTGTGCCAGATCACTTTACTTCCTCAAAGAATTGCATGCAGCCACTTCATCAGCCAGAACCTCCTGCCTTCTGTCTTTTACGGCAACACCAGCCTGTCCAACATTGTAAAAGCAAACCTAATCCGTGTTAAATGAGAGAAAAGTCAGGATACAAAGCTGGAGTTGTGCTGTAACGCCCAACACTGCTTCTCTCACATGATTGGATCAAGAGACAGGAAGCTCTCCTTACAATTGAATTATGTCAGTTAATCACTTTCTGAGCTAATACCATTTCAGTGCTGATAATATTGACAGAGTGAAAGAAGGTAATCGGTCTTTCATCCATGTCAGAACGAATTTGGATTGACAGTCACAGAAATTGACCTCCAAGATTATGTAGCATGTGCCCTGCATTGGGGTAAATTTGGCAAACATTGCATGTATTACAAGCAGGATTGAGAACAGATTTAGAGATTTATTTTAATATTTTACTTAAGCTTTAAAGCATGAGCTTTTTTTTTTCCCCCTGCAGCTTTTCTGCTGACCTAAAACACGCGACTTGAAATATGGTTTGTTCAACCAACCACATCACCAAATTAGAAAAAAAAGCACAAAATATTATTAATTATAGCAACTTAATCTTCTATATTTGACACCATAAAATGCATATCAATCAAGATTTTAAAAAAATGTAATTACCCTAAATTCTGCAGTGAGCCTGTGACTTTTTTTTCTATTATGATAGATTGAGGCCAAGGTTATGGTGTAGGAACCATTTATTCATTTACCAGCAGAATCTGCAGTGACTTTGACTTCAAAGCTGAGTTCCAAAGAAAAGAGAAGTCTGCCAACTTCAGGTTTTATTGAATATGATGCTGAGGTGGGTCTGGATAAGTTGAACACTCAGCGGCCTAATGGAGTCCTTATCAGGCACATCCTGAAGTGAATGTGGCAGGGGAGAGCTGTTAAAAGGCACAAAGATCGCAATGCTACACAAATTGGCAAATGTAAAACGACACCCGCATCTGATAAGAGCTGATAGCTGCCAGGAATGCTGTCATCATCATCGCCATCCTGCTCATTGTCGTCATCATCGCCCGAGGCAAACGGATACTCCTTTTGTGTCGCAAACAATAGTGCAGTAGAATAATACAGGGCAAGTTTCTTAATCCTCAGGTGTTAAGTTGGTGCATGATACACACGCCAACAATCAACTGAGGTGTCACACAGCGGTCATAACACGTCCATCAATAACCTTCTGAACCCCGAGCAGTTTTAGGGAATTTTTATTGCTCCTGTCATAATTCACCATTACTGTCTGCTGTTTCTATGGACTCTTTTAAAAATCAGATGAAGACCTGTCCTTTAAGACAGGCGTTTGGATGACCAGCCTGCATTTTACATATTACTCTTTCACTTAAAACTGCTTATTGTGTTTTGATTACTGCGTTTCTAATTGTATTATTCTCTCAATTTTCTGTGAAACACTTAATTATTTTATCCGTGAAAAGTGCTCTATAAATAGTTACACAACATTTTTCCACAAGTGTTTCCAATATTGGAAAAAATAGGAGCCCCGTGTGCTTTTCTTACTGAACTATCCACATTCCTACAACCTCTACTTACAACGTCTTGTCCTCTCCCCTCCGCTCTGTTTAAACAGTGTGCAGTTCAGTCCAGGTTTCACTGAATTTTTTTTTTTTTTAACATATTATTGTTTGTCCCAGCTGTGTCATGCAGAGAATAGAGTTAGAATAAAGTGGTTTTGATTAAATATCACAGTTTTAAGCTTTATTTTGTTGATGCCTGAAGCATTCTTCACGCTCGATTCATTCAAGGACCGTTGGAAATGTTAAAATGCATTGATAATGTCTGCTTTCACAGTTTGTGGCTTTATACATTTTGATGATTTCTTTTTCAAAACAAAACGTGCCTTTCAAAAATACAGGCAGTTTACGGGGTTCAGGGGTTAACTGCGCTGTTAATAGTTTAAACACACACTTTTATTTGTATGCCAGAGTGTCAGGTCAGCTGTGTGTGTGTGTGTTTTGTGCGTATAGCAAACAAGAGTGTGTTTTTCTGCCGCTGTAAGTCGTGTCAGTTGAGGTCCTCATCACGTGCTGCAGCCCTCCCTCTCTGTCCTCCTCACTGCCTCTTATCTGTCTGATACTTCACATCAATCCGTTTTTTCTGCTTTGTTATCAGACATTTCTGAAATGCTTCATGACACTGAAGTCATTTATTAGCGAGCCTTTTGATGAGCACCGGAACGAAAGTGTGAAATATGCAAATGGTAGAGTTGTTTCTCAACACGAGCGAGAGCTTACTTCCTGTTTTGCCCTGTGTTAAACAATATGACAGCTGATTTATTAACATGAAGGAGAAATGACATGAGTGGCTTTAGTTCCTGATTGATAGGTGACTTTTGCAGATACAATGTTCACAATTTGCTTAAAACTCATTCAGATGAAGCACATGAGTAATAACAAAGGCATTTGTTCTATTTCACAATTTAAGAGTCCTGTAGGGTTACAAGTAATAACTGCCATTATAGATTAATCTGCAGATTATTTTATTGATTAATCATTTAGACTATAAAATAAACGTAATAATTAGTGAAAGGGATAATATCACAATATCACAGCCCCAAATCCACAGATATTGACTGTTATATATGTAAAAGAAAACTTGAAACATGCAAACAGTGTCTTTAATCATTGATTGATTGTAATTGCAGCTCTTGTGTCGAACAGCTTCACATGAAAAAAGCTGTCTGTATTTCACGTGTGAAAACCTGAATTTCACACGTGCATTTATTCTAAGAGTGTTTTAAATTGAGCAGTTTCTGTCCAAAATATCTTCTCGCGTGTGACGTGCCTCTCTAACCTCCTAGTGAGCGATACAAAAGAGGATGAATCAGTCCTGCCAGCTCTCAGTATGAGGGAAGTGGATTTGATGCCTGTCCCCTTTTAGCATCTGTGCTGCAGGATAAGATCAGCCTGTGAGGAACTCGGTCATATCTACATCCTTGTAGCATTTTGACTGAATTACTTTGACTTCTTGTCTTGCAGAGGAAACTTCACAGTTCCGAAGTTATCAGAGTCTAACATGGGATTTGGCGTGCTGGGAGTGTTTCTGGGGCTGCTCCTAGAGGTCTCCACCCATGGACCCCACGCTGTGCCTCGAACCTCCTGGAGACACCAAGGTGAGCCTCAATATCATTATATATACACTATACATATACATGAATCAAAAAGTAACATTTCTGAGGGATTGAACAGATTGTGTTTCATGATTGAAACAAGAATTGTTTTTAGTTTTGATAACGAATCATTCATTTGGTGAAAATGTCCATAATTTGCTGATAGTAGTTAATAGCATAAGTTATCCGTTCTCCTAATATTCGTGCAGAAAAGTTTAAATTCCAGGTAGAAGCAACAAGAGCATGAGCTACCACAAAGGTTGCAACAAGGAAAACTATGTGCACAGTGTAACGATTAAATATTAGACACATAACTGATGTGTAAGATAAAACAATTAAGAAGTTAAGAAAACTTAATCTAAATTTGAATAAGTTTAAATCCTTATTTTTGCTTTGATTTTATAATTGCATCAACTAATCATATATTTAATACATTTATAGTTAAATGTTTTACTTTTCTTTTGATTTCTTTACTTATTTTTATTCTAAATTCTGAGCTCAGAAATCTTTTCTTTGTTGTAGTTATTGTATTTTTTAAAACATAAAATACAATCATACAGTACAACACAACAAACATCTACACCCACATATATGTGCAGTACTTAAGATAATAAAAATACTAAAAGACAGAGAAAAAAAGGGAGAGAAAGGTCAAAGTACACATTTATATTATTTCAGAAAACTTGACCATTTCTGGTAAATATGCTGTTGAAACCCTGCAGTGTGCTGATTTAGAATTGAAACCTCATCTGAGTCATTAAGAATCTACAGGCATTTAATTTGGGAAGTCGTACTTGTTAGTGTGAGTTGGTATTTATGAGGTTACACAAACTTAAAACAAGAAACATGAGATGCTTCTGCAAAGTTGAGTTGCTTCACCAGCAGTGCACGAAGAGCTCAGCCTTCATCCTGCACAGATCCGTGTGATAGATCTCTTTCAAGTCAGGGTTCACAGATAGTTAGGTGACACCTCTTAAATGTATCTCAGACCAACCTCAGTCTCACCACAGATCTCATGTCGGAGCGTTTAGGCGTCAGGAAGCTCTGTTAGCATACTGCCGCTTACATAAATAGCTCCAGTAACGTGTGTGAGAACCAGCACAGCTCACCCTTTAACAAAGTTTCTCCGCTCACCGAGGCACAGTCACTGTTTCAGTCAGTCAGTGAGGGTATTTGCTTTCATCATTGTGGTGTTTATGTCCGGGCACCTGCAACCCGAACCCACTTGCACCTGGCACAACCAAAGCCGGCCAGACACAGGCGCTCTGCTGGGTTTACCATCAATCACAACACAGTATAACACGAGAAACTCTCATAGAAACTTGTGCCTCAAACATCTTCGTTTAAGACCTCTAAAGTAATGAAAGATTTGTTTTGGGGGCTTGATCTTCAGGCTACATCTGTCACCTTTTGTGGACGATGTGATTAGGAGTCACACTGCTCTTCTTGGCACCCTGCGTAGCATTCAAATGCCAGGATTGGACAGTTGTCCATGCTCTTGCAAGGCACCAGAACCAGATTTAGTCAAGTCCTAAAGCAGCTTTTTATTCAATTCTCAATACTTTTGAATACACATGCTGCTAAGTAAATCAGTTACTGGATGTTAAAGTGACATGTTCCAATGGTTTTGTGCTCAGATTTAGATTTGATGGAGTTTTCGGAGCCGGACATCTTTAACTACTCCACGTTGTTGTTGAGTGAGAAAAGAGATGCGCTGTATGTGGGAGCCAGGGAGGCCATCTTTGAGCTCAGCAAGAAGAATGTGACAGTCAAAAACAACAAGGTACCAAACATATGAATGTTAATGAAAAAAGTGAAGAAAAATGTAAAAAATTAGTTCTAATTTTCTTTTTTTAACCATTTTGAAGGTTCAATGGACGGTTGCAGAAAACCCCATGCTGATGTGCACGCTAAAAGGGAAATCAAAAGAGGTTTGTTTAATAATTAATGTGTTAATTATATCGTATTATGGTGCAAGAGTCGTGTTCTCAAATTATTGTATGTTGCTTTCCAGAGGGATTGTCTAAACTACATTCGAGTGCTGCAAGTCGTAGACGATGAGCGTCTGTATGTCTGCGGCACGCACGCCTTTCAACCGCAGTGTGACTACTTGGTAGGTTAATGCTCCATCCCTCCTTAACGGAAACCTCACACTGCACAAATAAACACGCCAGTCATCGCAGCAACCTTTCACTGAAACTGAACCCTGAACTCGTCTTTCAGAACCTCGCTGACTTTTCGTTGGATGGTCGACCTGAAGATGGCCGGGGGAAGTGTTCCTTTGACCCGTCACAGAGCTTCACGACTGTCATGGTTGGTGAGTTGAAGCCAGTTTTTGTTTTTCATTCCACAAAGAGCTCTCTTGGTTGTCAGCCCTGCAGAGAAATGCATAATAATCTCTAATAATCTCTTGTTTTTCGGGAGGGAAAATGGACGTGCTGGTCAATGAATTGCTTTTTTTTTTGTTGTGTTATTTTTATCAGATGGAGCGCTGTACTCAGGGACAGCTTATAACTTCTTAGGCAGTGAACCGATTATTTCCAGATACTCTCCATCACAGCCCCTGCTCAGGACAGAGTACTCCACATCGTGGCTCAATGGTGAGTTGGGACAATATGTGACAAGTAATCCTCTTGAATCAATATAACTAAAGTAATGGGTAAAAAAATAAAAGATTTTGTGTCTGGTTGAGATGCTAAGGCTGTCTAACGGGGCTGATCAGGATAAATTTGACTGGATCGGTTGGATGAAAATGGATCATAAACTAATCCCTTTTTTACCGTACTGTATAAATAATGTTGCAGCTCTGCCTTTCTCTAAGACTACGACTGTGTGAGCACTTCAATTAGTGTGACCACGTGTGAAATGATTTGTCCGCACTGGTATGAGTGACTGAGTTCAGACACTGAAGTCGACACATTACACAGATTTGCTTTGAAGGTAACAAATCTGTGTAATGTCCTGTTTGCAAAGAGCAGAGCACAAAACATTCATGTAAGTGCTTCTTGTTTTTAGCTGGCAATGACCGTCACATTCACCAACCCATTTGTTTCCTCGCAAGGACATTTTGAATTTCCTTTGGAAATGTATCCTGGGCTGTCCAAAACTCAAATCTGAAGAAATATTGTAAATATTATGTCCAACTGTCTTTTTTTTCTAATTGTGTTGATATATTTGTTCTTTAGACATACAGGACTACTGTTTGCTAAATATATTATGATAAGAAAATGGCTGCATTTTAGAAACAAGGAGCATAATCAAATATTTGACGTCTGTAAGCTCATAACAAGTTATCAGGTTACAAGATATGCACACTTATTTGCATTATTTGCAAGTTACCCAAAGTATGTAAATATTAGATTGCAGAGCATTAGATACATCAGAATAAATGTTGCAATATTTTTCCTTATCATACTTCACTCTCTGGCCACTTTAATAGCTTGCAAGTTGTACCTAATAAAGTGGCGACAACCAACAACCATGCCACCTTCAAAGTCACTTAAATCACCTTTCTTTCCCGTTCTGATGCTCAGTTTGAACTTGAGCAGCTCGTCTTCACCGTGTCTACATGTCTAAATGCATTGAGTTGCTGCCATGTGATTGGCTGATGAGATATTTACATTAATGAGCAGTTGCACAGGTGTACCTAATAAAGTGGCCAGCGAATGTAATTATGGCCTTACGGACAAATGCGTTAAAATATCAAACATTGCTGATAGCAGGTCATTTCAGCTGTCACTCATTAATGTTAATTTGCCATCAGAAAAATGAAATAGTTTAAATAGTTAATGAGGTAAAAGATACTCCGCGCTGTACGACCAGGAGTGGACCGACTGATGCGTCTCCTGTCATCATCTTCTCGCCAGTTTCAGGAGTCACATTCTCCTGCTAAACTTCCGTTCATGTCATGTCAATAATTGAAGCTTATTAACTTTATGCTGTTAACCTTTGGACCTTCAGTAATTGGATCAAGTAGCACATGAAAAATACGGTTTGTCGGGTTAAGTAGTCTACAGCTGCTATATTAATATGCCAGATACATAATTAATCAACATTTAGAGAATTATATCTATTGGATCCCACTTTACACACAACATTAAAGGGGTCGGATCAGATCATTTTGATTGGGTCTCTTGTGTCTTCTATTCTTCTACTGATTACTCTTCTATCCTCTCTTCTTTTCCATGCAGAGCCCAGTTTTGTGTTTGCTGACGTGATCGGTGAAGGGACAAACAGAGTAGACGGCGAGGACGATAAAATCTACTACTTCTTCACCGAGGTGTCAGTGGAGTACGAATTCTTTGGCAAGCTGCTCATCCCCAGGGTGGCGCGCGTCTGTAAGGTCAGTACACGTCACGTACCATCTGCACATACCAGCAGCATCCCTCTTTAGCCCCGATGCACCTGCTGTCTGTGTGTCTGTGTGTGTGTGTGTCTTTCCCACCCCTTCCATTATCTTGTATCTCTAACCTGACCAAATATTATTACAGACAAGAAAACTGCAGTCAGACATTTGCAGGTTGTTATTTATTGTGTCATGCAAGTTCCCAGAACCACAAGGATTTATAAGATGAGAAGTGACATAAAGAACCTGCCTCAAAAAATGTCCCTCAATTTAAGCATCTATTTAGGAGAATATTAACTTTAAATATAGATATGGCCTAAAAAACTCAAACTCCAAGTGCTCGTAGCACTAACTACTTTACATGAATTTGAATAACTTAATAACTGAAGGCAAATATAAGATTAGTAAAAGTATTGGTGGCTTGTTCCCCCTATCTCCAGTGGAAATGATGCCTACCTTTCCCTCTTTCTCTCCCCCTTCTCCTCCGCCTCTCCCCACACTAACGTGTTCTAAATGTGCTCCTCCTCAGGGTGACCTCGGGGGGCAGCGCACTCTGCAGAAGAAATGGACGTCCTTCCTGAAAGCCAAGCTGGTGTGCTCCATGCCCGAGCTCAACTTTGTTTTCAACGTAGTGCATGATGTCTTCATCCTGAAGGGCGCAGACTGGAAGGACACGGTCATCTACGGGGTTTTCACCTCGCAGTGGTCAGTGATTTAAAGATCTAGAAAACGGGTTCAGTAGGAGTCACGGAAGGACAATATTTCAATATAATGCGGGTCCTAAATCCACTTCTCTTCCCTCCCCCACATGTCATCATCATCCCCCAGGGGTAACGTGGGCCTGTCAGCAGTGTGTGCTTACAACATGACAGCTGTGGAAGAAGTCTTCTCCAAGGGCAAGTACATGCAGAAGGCCACCGTGGAGCAGTCCCACACCAAGTGGGTCCGCTACAACGGCATCACTCCTTCCCCACGACCAGGAGCAGTAAGTACCTGCGAAACATCCAATAATAAAGACTGAGCTCAGTTATGTGTTATTGCTTGTGCAAACTTCCTGTAATCAGGGCCAGGGAATGCTTTATTTTGATTTTATAATTCAGATGGAAAAAGAAAAAGAATGAATGAGAGAAATTTATTCTAGTGGTTGTCACATTTAGACAGGGCTTTTTTTTGCCATGTTTTCTTGATAGACAAACAAATGTTAACCTACCTTACAATTAAATATTTCTTGTTTTTCTCCACCAGTGTATTAACAACCAGTTGCGACATCAGAACATCAGCAGCTCTCTTCATCTACCAGACAAGACCCTGCAGTTTGTGAAGGACCACCCTCTGCTGGAGGACCCCGTGGTGCCCATCGGCAGCGGCCCGCGTCTCATCACCAAAGACGTCAACTACACTCAGATCGTGGTGGAGAGGGTCCGTGCACTGGATAGGAACATTTACGACGTAATCTTCACTGGAACGGGTAAAAACACATCAGTTCTTCATACACATTTCAAAATAATTTAATTCTAATCGAGTGTATCAGCCACAATTACCATATTTATTTTACTCAGTGTTTATTGATTATATGCAATGAATGCTCTGCATTAAGAATAAAGCTTCCTGCTTCACAACAATTACACAATTTTTTCCCCCCCAAAAATATCAATTCTACCCAAAGGAGTTACCTTATCGTATATAGGTTTCATTTAAAGTGCAGAAGTAGCAAGTTGCTGCAGCTAGAGAGCAACAGAAAACTAAAATAAGAATGGAATAAAAAATATACTGTATGTGTCCATCGCTGATCACTGATCGCTCAGTGAATCCTGTATTATAATGTTTTGTCTTGAAGAGGCTAATTTCTCATTCATTTATCTCGACTGATTGACGGACAATTTACCATCCCCCCTTTTAGATAAGGGAGTCCTGCACAAGTCTGTGGTGTATGAAGGGGAAGTGCACATTGTGGAGGAGATCCAGCTCCTGAAGAACTCTGAGTCCATCAAGAACCTGCTGCTCTCCTCTGAGGTCAGTGAAATCACTAACAGCTACTAGTTACACTAAGCTAAAAGTAATGCGGTCTAAAACAGCAGCCTGAGTTCAAACTGTTAGAGCATTGTTCAGCCTTCCCTGACACACAATTTGCATGTGTTTTTTGCATGATTTTCTGATGTGCTTTCTGTGCTGTGAAAAAGCTCACAACAGGAAGTTACCACGAAGATGGCATGACATGAAAAACCAGCAGTTCTCTAAATCAGATGAGACTGCATGTTCGTGTTACTGCGGTGTTTGTGGTTGTCTGGAGTTTGCATTTCAGCTTTTTCCAACAGAAATTTTGCAGACTTGTTTTAAAGTGATTACAGACTTCTGTGTGGTTCAAGGTTTATCTTTGTGTACCTGGTAAAGTGATCTACAGCTCTGAGTTTGTTTCTTTTTTTGTGCACTTTTTCTTTGGCATATTCACATGAACACTGTTGTGCTTCCACAGACTCGATCCCTGTACGCTGGTTCAGACTCGGGCGTCGTCCAGTCGCCCACAGCCTTCTGCAGCCGATATCTGTCCTGTGTTGACTGTGTGCTGGCTCGAGACCCGTACTGTGCCTGGGACCCCCACTCTGCTTGTGTCAATATCTTTGATGCTCCCAGTCAACGGCTTAGGTAATCTTTTTTTTACATACCAATACTCACTCATGCATTATTACACCTGCTAACAAAAGCAAAGCTACCATCCAGAGATGTTTGCTGATACTCCATCCAGTTTGACCTGCTTTACTGTCTCAGACTAGATTCATTTCACAGTGTGTGCATAAATTAGATCATGCTTGTTTGTTTCACAGGAAGCTGATCCAGAGCCTGAATGGTGACGCAGACAAGTGTCCTTCAGGTAGGGTGCAACACGCTCACACAGACTAATAAACACTTGTTCCTGATCATCATATTAAATCCTTGAATTCTGTGTTTTTGTAGTTAAGTGTAGTGAAAATCAAGTATCACAGTTTTTTTGTCACTACACTACTAATGCTGGCCTGACACCAAACGAGGTGGTAATAAAACTCAGTCTGAGATGTCTTACGTCAGTCTTTTTCTCACCATGAATAAAGTTTATCCTTATGGATGATATTGATGCTGAATTAACAACAACTTTGTGTTTTTGCAGACTTGCAAGGAATAGTTGATTAGTCATATTTTCAAGGGAGTTAGGTGTGATTTTTTTTCCACCAGGAGCAGGATGGGAAATAATCTGAAAATGAATCTAGTTAGTTAGTGAAGATTGCAACTCTGCAAGATTCACAGCTAGTGCAAAATCTTCCACTCTGTGTCTAAAACTCACAGGACTTGAGTCATTTTAGTGTCTTTCAGTGTGTGGTGGACGCACTCATTTTCTCCTCTCTCTGTTTTGCCTTGTAGCGTCAGGTCTGTCTCTGAAGGACTACCAGCGTGTGACCGTGAAACCAGGGAGCTCTGCTGAGCTGCCGTGCCTGGTCCACTCTAACCTGGCCCAGGTGATGTGGAAATCCAACGACTCCATTCTCACCGAGGCCTCTCGCTTCCATCTCATTGGCGAAAACGGCCTCCTTATTTACAGCGTGGCTCCAGAGGATCAAGGTCGCTACGAGTGCTGGTCAGTGGAATGGGCCCCCGCCGCTGGGAAAAACTTCAGCCGCCTCCTGGCTGGATACGTCCTCACTCTGGCCCTCCCGCCCAGAGCCCCTCACCAGACAGGCCACGTGACCACCACCCTCGGCAGCCAGGAGACATCTAGCACACACGCAGCTGAAGGTAATGTTGAGACAGACAGAGCCCTACTAACGTCGGCCCTTGCCCCTCCCAGCTTCACAGCCACAGTCCAATTCACCTCCCCACCCCAAACTGACTCATCACTAACCCCGCCGCCCAGCAGCACAATCAAGGTCCAGCCAAAGCAGCATCTTCCCCCGAGCTCCAACTCTCCCCGCCCAGAAAGCCGGGACCCGGCGGCGGAGTATTTGCAGCACAACAACAGCACCGCCCTCCTCTTCCTCTTCCTCCTGTTTTTCCTCCTCTTCCTGGCTGCGTTGGCGTACAACTGCTACATGCAGTATCTTCCAGCTCCCTGCCTGCGGATGCGAGCGGCTCTGCTGGGCAGTCACAAGAGTGCCAATCAGCCCGAGTATCTGGCCTGTGAAGCAGGTCTAATGGAAGCATCCGCAACTGATAAAATTAACATG
>CAFUXE010000752.1:169344-179810 GCA_903364295.1 Serranus cabrilla | reverse complement strand
GAATCTCAGCCCATCCAGTTTGCAGATGCAGATGAACCGTACTGCTAGCCAGAAGCTTCAGTTCTGCTTCAGTTTGTCTCAGCACAGAGACTGTTTGTTTTATTGGGGGGTCACGCTCTTGCTGCGTCAACAACAGTCCAAGTGGTTTCCTCTAAATGAAAGTATGTTCAGTGTACAGCAACACAGGAAGTTTAATCATCACGGAGCTTAAAGTAATTATCTCGAAGATTTGCATTTAAATAAATGTCTGTTTAGTTATCCATCACCGAATGAAGTAACACAAAGGTGACTGAGCCTGTGGCCCACTGAGGAAAGTCGTATTTGCAGTGTTATGAACTGAGTATCACTGCGGCGCCGCGTTAGTGGCTGTTTGCCATCCTCCAGCAGTGGTTGGTCAGCCAGACAGGGAGGGTGGAGGTAACGCAGCAGACTCGCTCTTCAACCGTGTAAAGCAGCGTACTGTTTTTATTATTTTTTATTTCTGCTTGTGTTGTGAGTAAACGGTTAATTTGGCCGAAAAACACAAAGAAAAGAGCGATGACTACGGATGTAGAAACTTAAAAAAAAAGTTGGATTTAAAAACAGCTGCAGTTACCACTTCTCGCCATAGTTGCAGCTAAAACGGAGATCTTCGATATTTTAACTTTAAAGGAATACGTCGACCTCAAAACGAGGTCACTTATATATGAATTACTCGCCCCTGTGACCCTGAAGCTGTGAAAAAAACTGTTTTTGTCACATTCCTTCACGGTGAACCAAGAATCCAAACATGGAAAAAATCCTTGATGAATTGAAGTAATTGGAGGCCATGTTTAACAGCTGCAAAACTATCAAAACATCTGTTTGCAAACTCACACAATTACTACTTCTATTTCCCAAACACATGAATTTTTGCTCATTATTTAACAGATGTATACTTTTTGCACGAGAGTCTTGGATCATCCTGCATGAGTTATTTGATTGTTTATAAAGAGGTGTTTTGATTTTGTTTTGCCGTTGTTAAAAACGGCCCCCATTTACTTCCATGAGCTCGGAGGAAATTCAAGGTAACACGGAGCGAGTCATTGATATACAAATGGTCATTTTGCAAGTTCAGTTTTTCTTTTAAGTCCGGCGTCCCACTCCTATAGAGACTGAACTCTGATTTAGGGCTCCACAGAAGCTGCACCCTCTCAGCTTAGTCCAGCAAGAAAAGCTATTTCTTAAATTCCAAATTGGAAACATTGTTTACCAAATTGGTAAGTTACCTTGATGTTTTCCAAATTGGAGTCATGTTTTTTTGTACAGCCTGGGTAAAAGAAATAATCTCTTGAAGCTTTTGCATTTTCTTTCGAAGCGACTTGTAGGCTAATGGACTTGGGTAAATGCTTCAACGTTACAGTAATTTCTCAGGGAAGATTTGCTCAGTACGTTACGGCCTAGCTTTTGTTTGTACAGTGTTGCCATCTGCAGCACCTGGTATGTGGGCCTTAATCTCCCCCTGTGAGGCGGCAGTGGAGGGTTTGAAGGTCAGAAAAAGAGACAAGCGACGACTTGCATGATAGAAAAATGCTGGAATAAATCAAACCACTGTCTTGTGTAGATTTGTCTTTGAGTGACAATGTTTCGTTTCTCTGTATCTTATTTTGTGAAGTCGACATTCCTACATGGATACAACTCTGATGGTCCTGTGTATTAACCTCTACTAGTTATTGTCCCTTATGTGGTCTGTTATGACAGAAATGTGACGTGATGACTCGATCAGTCAGTTCTTTTTCTAAAACAGCCCTTGAAACAATCTTTAAAAGTTATTTTTTATTTTTTTTAACTAAGCCTTCAGTTTTAGAAGTTTCAGAGAATTATTATTTAAAAAGTCACATCATTTTGTCCATTGTGTAAGTAGTCGTGATCTTCCTCATTTGTTTTTATTTATTGCAGCAGATTTTTTTAATTTTTTCCTAGATCCTAGCCCATTAGTCTCCCTCCTGTCTGTGTTGCATGTCACCTCTTGTTTAGATTTTCCTCAACACTCTCTTTTCCCGTCACTCCCTCCCTCACAGCCTCCTCTCCTGTCGACACTTCATCTTCCCTGTCCTCTTCTGGAAGTAGCACTCCCTCTGCCCTCCCTTCCTCCTCTTCCTCCTCCTCTTCTTCCTCCTCCACCTCTTCCTCCACCAAGCCCCACAGTGTGGAGGCGCGGGAGGCAGAGGTGAGACTGTTGCCTCCCCTGCTGAAGGACCAGGCCTGGGGGGTTCATGCCCAGGAGGCCTTCCTGCTCTTCTGCCTGGCTCTGGGTGAGTGGTGTCTGTGACATTGACTCACCTCAACTGGAATCCTCTCACTTTTTAACCCTCCTTTTTTCTCTCATTCTCTCTCCATTCTGCATGTTGCATGTTACCATTTCCCAAACATGAACTAACCGAGAGTGTGTGTGTGTGTTACTGGATTTGTTTAAAACAAGCCTGCCCTTTTCTTTGCGTCAAGGCGTCTGACACGTGGAGAACCGTTTGTCTCCGTTTTAGGTGTCTGTTGAGATACCTGTTTAATGAGCGAATGTTTAAAAAGACAAGAATTGAAATCAAACTGTCAGCCTCTCGGTGATCTCACAATTCTCAACTCTATGTTAATGAAAGGTACAGTTTTGTGTATAGTAATATGTAACAACCGTCTGTAAAATTTAGAAGTGAATCCTTTCTCTCCAGGGTGTTATTGTAGGCTCTAATGTCTTACATCTCAATACTTTATCTGGATCATTTTTTGTGCCTGTAAACAAGTGTAAATATATTTGTATATATGGAAAAATACCATTTGAAGATGTACATAAATCTAGGGGACACTTTGGGACTATTGCTCTTGGTAGGGAGGCTAAATAAATCTTGTCAAATGTTTTCAACACTGGCTTGTTTTCTTGCATGTTTGACTTCAGTGTGGACTGGATGGGATTGGTCGTCACACTTTTTTACTTCCATGAAATCCTTCAAAAACCGTATCCTCACGATTCCCTTTAAAGCCTACGATGTCAGGAAGGAATAGAGTGACATCCTCGACCATATTTGGTAACTTCAGTGGACATCCACAATGGGGTCCTCATGTCTCTCCGTGAGGTCGCAGAACCACACGGATTTCTTCCAGCAAATCAGCAAAGATAGATGGCGACCTCATGACATCTGACCAATCAACATGATAATAATATAATAATAATTTTATTGACCTTGACTTTCAATATAAATCCTCCAAATACACTTGGGTTGAAATGTGCAAGTATGAAGTATTTCAATTAGTGTGCTATACATATAGAAACCTGAGAATATGGATTCAATGGACATGGATTCATATGAAAGACTGCGGGGTTTTTTTTCTAACAATATAAAGAATAATACTCAACTTTTATGTCAGTCACTCATGGTCACATGACGGCTAATCCTGAAGAGTATGTGACCCACATCCCCAACTGGGAGGTTTTTCTTCACAACTAAGCTAATGACATGTAGCCTAACTAAACTATAGCTCCCCCTTTATACTTTTTTTAAAGGTAATAACTGATGTATTATAAATCCATTGTGTAAATACAGAAGAGCTAACATTTACATTTTGACAAGAAAAATACCAAAAGTCCCTTAATGACCCAGTAGGTGACCTCTGATCACAGCCCCCTCCAGGAAGTGAGATCTAATGAATGTGACGACCAACTCTTATATCCCCGATTACAAAAGATTTGCATCCTGCTGAGTATATTGAAAATATAAAGTGAAATAAAAGATGCTGGTAATCTTACTAATCTTCTAGATGTCCTATGCAAACCATGTACAGCTCGGTAAATCTGGCTTCATCAGTTTCTCCACATGTTTGAAGTGCACTGAATAACAGCTGAGATCCGATATGATGCTTACACTGCATGCATATTCAGTCACACCTCAAGAACTGTTCACTGAAACGTGAACGCCGCACACCGATCCTCCAAAGGCAAGTATATCATGTGGTGTGTTAGTGTCTCCACCATCAGGGGGGTCAATATGAAGTCCTGTTCTGTCCCTCAGGTCCCAGTGATGTCCACATTCACTGGCTAATCAATGGGCACAGTCTGGACACCCCCATAATGGAGTACCGCCTGCCGCTGGGTCAGAAGGAGGTACTAGTGAGCAGCTGGCTCCGAGAGGGGCCGCTGATCAAGGACGCCCATTACCATTGTGTCGCTGAGGCCAGCACAGGAAACGACATGTCTGAGCTGGACCTCCGCCTCACTATTGGAGGTACCTGGAGCTGATGCTTGTATGGCTGTGAAAATGTCCAGTATTTGATATTTAAATCCTATCACAGAAATGTGAGATCTGTTACGATGGGTGCATGTAGAGAGGTCATAGAGTGTCTGAGATTGGTTGTCAGCTATATTTCCATAAAAGATGTTGTCACTTGACAGATGAGGAGAGCATTCCATCCAGGGATTTGAACCAGTGGAGAGGTGCACTCACAGAGCACGAGCAACTGCTTAAAAGATGGGAAAAGGCCTGGGTAGGTCTGTGTTTGTGCATGTGAGTGTGTTTTCTCCCAACCTCATAATAGTTGTTGTGCAGTTGCACCAGTTTTAACCTGCTCTGCATGTTTGGCTTCAGGCAAGTGGTTTGAACTCTGCCAGATTGTGTTTTTTCTTCCTCTTTGGTGCACTAGAGAAGTGCAAAGTCCAGATTTATTGGGGCACATAATTAGGGACACACAGCTAAAGCCAGCGGATTGATACCCAATTTAATAAAGTGTCTGGGTGTTTTGCAGTGACCTTTACTTCACAGTGTTTTCCAGAGTCTGAAAAAGTCGTTTTTCACGGCGACACACTTTAACTAAATTACCAGCTGTCCCTGCAGCCTTTTTGCTAACTACTTTTAGCCATCACATTTAATTGCATTACATTTAACAACATTTTCTTTTGCACATGATCTATTAACAACATCCAGCTAACTAAAGATTAATAAAGACTTGAAGTAGAAGTATAAAGTAGCATTAAATGGAAATACTCAAGTAAAGTACAGTAAATGTACTTTTTACTTTGCACAGTTACATCTCTGTTTTCCCTCCACAGGAAAGCTGTGACGGCCACTGAGCTCTGTGAAGACGTCATGAGCTTCACTCGTGTCGGCTGACTGGTTGTGAACATGGTCCTCGGCCCAGGTGGACCGCACCTTTTGACACTGAAACTATCATAAACAGATGGAATACAATGTCCCAGTGTCACGTCTTACGTAGGACTTTGATGGAGTTTCGTGCAGCAAACAAATCCACAACACCACCTCCTGCAGGAGGCTCACCTGGCTGTGATGATGGTGTTGGGACTCCTTCCAAAACCGATGAGGAGATGAAGGTCATCGGTCTGAGGACGTGTGGGCTGCCTTTCTTCCAAATGTGCATTTATTTCTATTTTTACTGATGAGAAAGAACATCCTGAAAGCAGTGCTTGTATGGAACAATAAAACTGATGGTATATGAGGAGCACTGACGATGCAGCATCTGTTTATAGTTTGATTCATTTTTTAAAAAATGATGTTTGCACCTTGACAAGCTGCAGTATGGTCTTTCAAAGCTGCCTCACAGTTTGACATTTTCACTTGAAATCATGGGTCTTTAATATTTATTGGGCATTTATTTTTTTTCCTTCCAGAGAGTCAAAGACTGAGCTAACTCACAGGATTATGATTGCAGGACTGCAGTCGGTGAGTTCTTTTGAACCACAGCATACCTCTGATGTTTGACATTAAGCATGATTATATCACCAGAAGTGAAATTCAGATAAAAACCCAACATCTAAAATGCCATCCTTGGCAAAGGTTGAACTGTAACAGTCACTGCTTTCTGTCTGCAGTTTTTGTTCACATTAAAACTGGGACTACCTATTTGACTTTGAAGCAGAATAAAGGGAGTTTAACGTCAGTGCATATTTTTTTTTTTCAGATGCTAGATTAAATATTCACAGACCCCATTTATAAACAGGTTATTACTCCTGCAGGATCAAAACTCGAGTGGCACATTGACACGTAAGCCTTTTCCACAGGAACTCTTTCTACCATCTGAATTATTAACCGACCTCCACTGCGCATTTCTCCTTGGAAGCCAGTTATGACATTTTCAGAGGATACAATAACATCATAGACTGAAAGATTATTTCCTTTCTACATGTAGGTTGTAGATGTTATCTGAGAAACTAGTCCCTCAGGCTAAATGGGAATTCAAGATTATATATTTAATAAAACTAGAAACAATGACAAAAAGGTTCAACCTTGAATAGTTATGGGTAGTACAAGACATTTAATGTTTAACAAAAAAAAGCATGCAACTGTAAAAATAAATGCTGGTTGTAGGCCAAGTTTCTGCAGCTCAGCATGGCACTGTAATGCTTTTATATTTTCATTGCACCATCTACGACAACTGGAGCAATTGCGCCCTCATGTGACCAAGTAAAAAAGAACAAGCAGAAAAGGAAAAAAAACATGCACAGTTCATTTTTCTAATAGGTCATGACTCAAGTGTCACAGCAGCAAAGTCATCTAAACATTTTGATGTAAATTAAGTCCTCTTTTCAGTATCTACTGTATCCACTCAAAAAACAAGCAATGTTGAGTTTTCAATTATCACTATAAAACAGAGAAGAAAGAAAAAAGCAGCATTACTGTTTGAAGTAGTTACTAACTGTATCATTCACAAATTCAGCCCAACCTGCTGATTCTGACATGAAGTCATAAGACGGTACTCTTCTTACTGAATGTATGGAATTCATTTTGTAAATCAAAAACTAATGCAAACTCCTGTAACATGTCATCAGATAGAAATATCTTATTATTTTTTAAACCGATACTGTAGGCATTTTGGATGAGGTGTTTCTTGACAACATGCAGGATCAGTAGGATTTTATTTGCTGCAAAATGAGTCACAGACAAGATCCAATATCTTCATACAAACAGAGCTCTTTGGCTGAGAAAATACAGCTGATGCACAATAGAAAGTTTATCCTCCAATTCTAAAAAATTACAGCAGGAATCTTTCAGATGAGCGACAGTGGGAGCATGTCAGTGCTTTGGTAGAGGTCGTCTGAACAGGAGGATATGGGGCTCTGAAATGACAGACAAATGATATGACAGGTTACTGCACTGCATTATCACATCTCCTAATTTTGGCAGAATTAGGTTGTTTCTTTGAGAACTGTACATTATTTTAAACAAACCAGCAGTGCATTTTGCATTTTGAAAGTGAGAGTCATTGTGTTTGTGAATAAAAGTTATGACATACAGTACCTGGTTCATGGATCATGTAGTGGATCCATCCTTGAGACTGCTGCACTCCCAGTTTTCTCCACTCATCTTCAGACATCAGGTGTGTTTTTGGAAGATATTTAACCATTGCCCGAGGCAGAACGACATGTCTAAAACAGATTGTTATTGGTGAAGCGATTTTAAAGTCTATTTGAGATATACTTGTTTAAACAAACTTAACAGAAATTACACTAAAATGGAAACTCAAAAAGCGTCATATATTATTTCAAAAAAGTTTATTCCATTGCTACAATTAGTGTCGGCGGAAACAGTCCCGGATGGTTTACGCCTAATAAAAAGCATAAATGCAACTTTGTATTCCTTTCAAGTTTAGAGCAGAGAGACGTCTTCTTCGATCGTGGTGCGTTAAACTGTAATGCGCTCATTACTGCCCCCGCGTGGCTACACGGCGAAAAACAGTCACCGGTATCTGACGGTTGTTGATGTTTTTCTGCCAAAGTCTGCAAAGAATATCAAACTTCGACAATCAGAAAGGTAATATTTTCTTTATCCTAAGTGCTTGCAAAGAGTAACATATTTGTTTTTCAAAAGAAAACGTTTCAAGGATAGTGATTAACGTTATTGGTTGTTTTGGCTAAAGTAATGTTAACGTTATGTGTGGGTTAAGGTACAGCAGTTGGCTAGCTCCCATGTTTATACACGCGTAAAATGAACGATATTATAACTATATTTCTTACCTGTACTCATAGTAGTCGTCATTATACCTGTCCGAGTAGTATATTTGGTTGCGGGACATATTTTCTTTTTGTGAAAGTCTAGCTAAAACTAGCTAAAAAACTCACATTTAGCTTATTGCTTTAAATTGCTCAAAGGCTCTCATTGGATGATTTGGGTCATGTGACCAGACTCTTTCATCAACACCTGATCAACACACCGGTGAGTGGCATGGATGTATTATGAATTATGCTAAAATGTTGGAATTATGCCCTTTTTTGTCTGTTTTGTATAGCTAGTCTATATAAAGTAGTGATATTAAAGTAGTATAATGTCAATCCAATGCCTTGTGTACTTAAACATGTCTTTTGTAATGTGGAGACGACTTATTTCTAACATTTCTGTTTTTTAAGAGCAAAGATTAACCTTAACAAACTACAACAACCACAACTCTGGGCACTTAAAGGTGCAGACATATTTGGGAGTGAATGACAGCTGGTCCAAATACAAAAAATAGACAACGCAAAATAGATTATATTTTACAAATATATTACCTAAAAAATTGTGGTTTACCATAGGTCATTGCCTACCTTGACCTTAAAAAAAGAGAATATTGATAGATACATATTAATGGAAGCATATTGAACATTTAGGCAGGTTGCCAAGCCAAAGTATATACTTGTATGTACTATTCTAAACATTAACAATAGACATAGACTACTTCTATCACATAAGAAAAAGAGAATAAAACAGCAACAGTTTATTTTTTATCCATTTTGGAAATACTTAATTCAACATTACCGCTTACCGTATTCAGGTCTTTTAACTGCACTTGTGTTAATATTACAGTAACAATAAACTCATGAGGTGTACTATATCCCTAACAGGAACAGATTAAATTAAAATGGCATTTGCTAATTTGTTGCATAAATCTTTGGATAAACAGCATTTGGTGTGTTGATTGACAGAAAAGGATTTAATGGTGTATAATGTATAACGTTACTTTGTCTATATAGGGCTACAGACAGACACGCACACACACACACGCACACACACACACCACGTACACACAGGAATACACTTGTATGATGCTCTTGTGCTTCCGCTGCCTCTGCCGCTTTTTTAATGAACCATTCACAGAAAGCTCAAATGATGCCCCAGACATGATTATGAAAATGAGCTCTCAAGGCTACACATTGTCCGCACAGGAAATTCTTACATCACTCGGCTCTCTTCAAGTAGGCTATCAATATTGTTTCCCCTTGCTATTCATTTGATTGTGTTTCACTGAGCTTTTAAGAAACACGACACACGATTGTATAACCACAGGCTGTAACGTTATTGAAATGTGGTCACAAACAGGCTCATATTAGGTCATGGATGTAGGGCAGGAAAATGACACTTATTTTCATTCAGAGTGAGCATAATAGTCACCAAATATTGTGTAACTTTTATTTATATTTTTAATCAAAAAGAGGTGTCCCTGGCCCATATAATCTGTATAGACTCAATATAACTATTTCTTGCCACAATTGCATAATGTGGGATTATAAAAGTGGTCATTGTATGTACCCCATAGTAAAATAAATGTATAGCTGTATTAGAGCAATAAAGCCAATTTGTGACAGCAAACAGGTGCAATGAACATAGCTTTTCCCTAATATTAATCAATCAAAACCTTAATCCTTTGCAGTTTTATTTTACCTATGCAACAGCAATACTACTGTGATATTTATGGTGTAAGAGAATAACGTCTATCAGTGTTATCAGAGTGATGTGTTGGTGTGCTTGAACAAAAGCATAGTTTCCATAGATAGATTGTCCAACATCATCATTTCAACATTGGAACTTGGATTTAAATTGAACAAAAAACGTTTGTTTTTATAACAAAACCTTGTGGATGCAGGGATGTAAGAGGTAGCTGGTTGTTTTCATGATTTTAGTCTGTTTTGGTCAGACTGGAGTTGAGCCTGACTGATACTAATTTTAAAGGGGGGAAATTATTCGATAATTGATATGTGGATTGTGCAGTGATGTTACACCACTCTGCAAATGTACATTTTACATTGTTGAAAATAAAGAATACATAGGAATAAAATAATAGCTAAATAAACATCATTACTGTTCTGTGTCAAGCAATTTCGGATTTAAAAAAAAATGAATAGCTAAAAACATTTCTAAATCACCCAAGCAACATTTTCTGCATTATATATAATATGTAAAAAAAGTTTTCATAACAGCACATATCTGACAGCATACACACTGATGCTGATAGGCCTCTAATATCTACAGTATATCTGTCGGCCTCTAGACTGGAGAATGAATATCAGATAGCCTCAAAGAAAATGGATAAATATACTAAATGCTTCCACGTTGTAATTTATCTTTAACTTATCAATACTGGTTAAAGTCTAATACATCTGGACTGTATATTCACGTTTTATTGTGAATGTTAAAAGCACCCTCAAACGTCACAAACTGAAATCGTGAGCCAAATCTCTGGAGCTTTTCATCGCTGTT